>JAPDSC010034986.1:0-10140 GCA_026290005.1 Latrodectus geometricus | reverse complement strand
CTTACGATATGTAAGTATATTTCATTAAGTTGAAGTTTACCATCCATCCAATCTATTTGTAAAAAAGATTTATTCCTTAAAATTTCATATATTATATATCTGGAACTTTATCACTTATTTTTTGTAGATAAACGTATTGCCCTTGAAAATTATCCAACTGCAATACAATGGATGGTCGTCTGAAATGAAGGCAGGCTCAGTACTGAATCTCGTCAATGTGGTAGAGACGTGGTACGAAAGGGCTGGCGAGGGACCTATAACAGTTCATTGCATGTAAGGATTGTTGTATATATTCAAATTTCTGTATTACCTTGTTCTCAAAATGATTTATTTTATAAGATTTTGACGTTTTTGAACAAGAAACTTACAAAATTTATCATTTCTTTTTCTAAAAGAGACTATGATCCAGACTACGGCTAATAAATATGAATATACAAAACTAATTTAAATTGATAATTTTTCTCGAAATGTCATGATTTATCTTTTGAGTTCTGTGTATTTACATGGGATGTACCATGTTAAAGACAATCGTCAATGGGCTGACTGCGGCTCACCCTGTAACAGCAGTAGAGTTGCCAGTTAGCTCAGGGTGGATGCTAGAGGTTTTCTAGGTTTCCCTCTAGCTGCACGTGAATACGGCACACCTTCCCAAAGTCCCTCTAGAGGGCGCAACATCCCAGCCCCTACATGTAATGATGATGCTCTGTACGAGGGTCCCATCACGTGTTCGGGCTTTGTGTTGTGACTAAATAAATGGGGAATTAGGCATTCTCAACGGACATTTCAAGCCTTACACTCGCTTCACGAGTAAGCAGTCCGCCTGCGGCGTCCAGGTCCAAGTGATATAAGTTGAGATTTGATATGCTTAGATGGAATTAAATTCTGAAAGTATATGTAATAAAAGAACCTGTTTATTAAGGGTTTGCATGATGTCCAGATGTGTGAACAAAATTGCTTCATTAATTATAATATTCTTTTATGATCAGGTATGATATATTTTTGAGATTTAAATAACCATTCTTAATTATATTCATAAAAGTATGCCATGTCTCTGTTGACAAACAATGATTATATTGAACAGAAAATCATTTTAACACTTTTCAGACTGTATAAATCAATAAGTTGAAAAATAATTTCTTCTAGAAAACATATTTCTGTCATCTGACTTTCTAGAAAAAGTAACTTTTGTAACAACTGTAATACTAACCATGAAATGAAATTTAACAGTGACGAATTTACATTTTTCGTCTTATATGATAAAGTTGAATTACAATTTAAAAATTACATGCGAAATTCAGTCATGAAATTCATGAATGCAAAAAAGCCTTTTGTACCCTTACCATGCGGTGAATGTCAACAAGAAGTTTTTAATAATTGTCCCAGATTCTTGGTCATTCCTAGGTTTTTTAAATATTCATCTATAGCCCTTAATTTCCATACGTTACATATAACAAGCTTTATTGTAAGGTAAATAACTTTTCTAAATTAATCAGCCCTAAATTAAACATTTAAAATAACAGTGTGCCGTTGATGAAAAATATATTCCTTAAGCAATTCTTTTGGAAAAATTAAATGAAACGGAAATTCTGAAATTTTGAACCACAATGAAGTCTTTTTAATTATTTTTATTTTCCTTGAGGTTTTCAAACCAAAATACATCAAATCCATAAAGTAACTACACTACTGGCCATTAAAATTGCTACACCAGGAAGAAATGCAGATAACAAAATGATATTTATTGGACAAATATATTATACTAGAAATAATAAGTGATTGAATTTTCAAAAAATTTGGCTGGATAGATCCTGAGAAATCAGTACCCAGAACAACCACCTCTGGCAGTAATAATAGCAGTTATACGCCTGGGCATTGAATCAAACAGAGATTGGATTGCATGTACACGTACAGATGCCCATGTAGCTTCAACTCGATGCCACAGTTCATCAACCGCAGTGACTGGCGTTTGGTGACGAGTCAGTCGCTCGGCAACCATTGACCAGACGTTTTCTACTGGTGAAAGATCTGGAGAATATGCTGGCCAGGTCAACAGCCGAATATGTTCCGTATCAAGGAAGGTCCGTACAATACCGGCAACATGCGGTTGGGCATTATCCTGCTGAAACGTAGGGTTTCGCAGGGCTCGAATAAAGGGTAAAGCCACGGGTCGTAACACACCAGAAATGTAACGTGCACTGTTCAAAGCACCATCAATGCGAACAAGAGATGACCGAGACGTGTATCCAATGGCACCCCATACCATCACGCCAGGTGATAGGCCAGTATGATGATGACGAATGCACGCTGCTAGTGTGCGTTCTCCACGATGCCGCCAAACAGATGCGACCATCATGATGCTGTACACAGAACCTGGATTCATCTGAAAAGATGACGTCTCGCTATTCGTGCTCCCAGGTTCGCCGTTGATCACACCATTGAAGGCGCTCTTGTCTATGACGCAGTGTCAAGGGAAATCGCAGCCATGGTCTCTGAGCTGAGAGTCCATGCTGCTGCAAACGTCGTCGAACTGTTCGTGCAGATACTTGTTGTCTTCCAAACGACCCCGTTTCTTGACTCACTGCTCGTGATGTGGTTGCGCGATCCATTACGGCCATGTGGATAATATGCCTGTCTTCTCGGCTGCTAGTGATAGGTGGTCGTTGAGATCCCGCATGGCGTTCCGTATTACCGTCCTGAACCCATCGATTCCATATTCTGCTAACAGTCATTGGATCTCCACCGACGCGAGCAGCAATACTGCGATAAGATAAACCACAATCCCGGTACGCTACAATTCGACCTTTATCAAAGTCAGAAATGTGCTGGTACGCATTTATCCTTTTTACACGAGGCACCAGAACAACTTTTCACCAGACAACAACGTTAAAATGCAATTTGTGTATGAGGAACTGGCTGAACAATTTCTTCATTTAAACACAATGTAGGTGTCGCTACTGGCGCCTGCTTTGTCTGAATGCGCTGAAAAGCTAATCATTTGCATATCACAGCACCTTCTTCCTTTCGTATAAATTTCACGTCTGTAGCATGTCGCCTTCTTGGTGTAGCAATTTTAATGGCCAGTAGTGTACATTATTACGTAACATTCTATCCATTTTATATGTTTTTGTAAAGCCGTTGAATTGAATAAAATTCTGCTCGTGTATCTGGGCAAAATTAAAAATCCTGATTTTTGTTCAATGTTGTCTATTTGAGATAATAGGTATAAATAAAATTCAACATATCTGACTTGCTTTCATTGTTGATCCATGACATTGCCTTAATGATTTCAATACTTGGATGTGATTTTGCTTTTTTATTTTTCCCAAACCATGATATATGTTAACAAATTTGGTCTATTTTTATTTTTCCTTGCATCTAGAAATCTGCATTTGAAACTTAATACAATTTCAATTTTTTTATTTAATTTTACATTTCAAAGTAGGGTTTTCTGTTAACAAAATTTGGATTGTGAATCTACTTAAAAAATCACCAAAAAACTATGGATTTCAATTGAACAATTTGTGAGTTCAAGCTTCATAAATCATAAAGTGACAAACCAAACCAACCATTTCATTTTCTTTGTTTCACACTATTATTCTTTTTCCTTTCTCCCTTCTTGATAATTTAATCTATTTCTCACAACCTTTCTTTTCTTTTATCTACTGTCCCTTGAACTTCTTCTTTTCTTCACTGCTTTCATAGTCACTTATTCTGCTCTACTGACTTCTTCTTCAACATCTTGTTCAACAGTGAGTTGAATAATTGAAGCAGAGTAGAAGCGATTCCCACTTTGGGTGAGGATGTTTGCAATATTTTGATATTGCCATTAATCCATAAAACACGTTTGAGTTAGCCATCGTGTGCTAAAATAGCATACAGTCATTTATGTATGTCAATTCCTAAGAATTTTGCTTAAATTGAACTTGAAATTTTGTGAAAAAAGGATTTAATTATCACTAAAAATTACAGTTGGTAATTCATTGAATTTTTAGAATTACTTGAAATACTTTTACATATTAATAAAAATTATTATTAAAAAAGCAATGTTTTAATAAATAATTGCACATTGTTATTGAGCTTTTTTTGATTAATTTGACCAATTTTCAAATTAACTAATAATTAAAATCTAGATAATTAATAGTATCTTTTAAAAAAGTTAAAAAATCTGATAAGTATTATAATAATAATAATTGCATTTACGTGTGAAAATTGTTAATGTATGATATTTGTAATTTATTAGTTGATGGTATGCATTTAATTTATTAGGGATGGTGCCACTCGAAGCGGTTTATTCATTGCAGCAAGCTATGTTTGCGAACAAGTAAAAAAAGAAGGAGCTCTTGACGCGTTTCATATAGTTCGTAGCATCAGGATCAACCGACCAGAATTTATTCCAAATTCAGTATGTATATTTTCATTCATCGTAATAACAGCTATAAGAATCTGGCATGAAATAATGTATAACTAGAATAAGAATCTGTCTTAAATTAACGAAAATAATGTTTCATATTTACTAGTTTGATTTTTCTCATCCACTTTCAAAATGACTATGTTTCGCTTTGTACCTCGCCTATCATAGTTTCTTTTCTTATATTGAAAATATTCCATTTTTCAAATATTTATTTATTCAGTTCTAGATAAACTTAAAAATGGAAATCACATTCCATTACGGTGTGTGATTTGCGATTTTTTGTATTTTTAAAATGTTTTAGTTGTCTTACAAATTTTGCTTAGTATCTCAACTGTTAGTTAGAATTTAATAATAAATATTATTTTTATAAGCATAAAAATATGTTCTACACTGATTTACTCATTTTTGTTCCATTTTTCTAAATTTATCTTCATTCAATGAACACTGTGTTTGAATGTCAACTGTGTGTGAACACAGTGATGACACAGTGTTCATTGGATGAACACTGTGTCATCACTCACATTACATAAATTATCGAGTTGAAAGCAATGAAATAAACCTTAAAGGAAGCCAAATTGATGATAGTTGTATGTACTAAAAATTATTCAATAAAATTATTTTTCTGCCTTTCAGGAACAGTTTCGCTTGCTGTTTGAAATTGCCCAAGAAATAGCTGAACCAATCTTATTCCAGCAAGAAGAGAATGGAACAGCCACTAAGAAATTATCCTTCAAAATCTAAGAGTTTTTCAAACTGAAAGAAAAAGAGCGAAGTAATTATGACAAGACAAATTATCTTTTGCCAGAAGCTTTGAGATGAAATGAAGAAAGTTTTAAAGACATTCATGTTTTCTGTTTACTCAGAATATTTTTGAAGCGGAAAATATATTCATTGTTTTCATCATTACATGTACTTTTTTATAAATACCTTGTCACAAGTAGGGTTGTAAATGAATAATATAATTTGTGCTATATAATATCTTTTCTTTGCTTTCACTTAGTCTCTATAAACATCGAATGACGAGCTTGTACTGTAATTATCGTGATATAAACACCACAACGTTATTTTGATTTCACATAGAAATTATTTAATATAATTACTACTTACCAAAATTTATTCTCAGGTTTGTTTATTTTTCCAGTGTTTTTAGTCTCTTCAAGAGATATTTGAATCATATAGAAGTTACTTTCGTTAATCTGCGCTTTAGGTCCCCTACTCTGCCAACTTGGCGATAAATGCACCAAGCGTGGTAAACCGGACGTTTTTATACCCAATGAGCTGTTTATGGCAACCTCCGTAGGAAATAATTTGCGTTTTTTCGCGCATGCTCATTAATTGGTTTTTTTCTTTTAGCTTTTTTATTGGTCGTTAATTAGTTTCAGTTTGAAAAATCGGTCATTTTCATTGGTTGCTGATTAGTTAAAAATCGTATTCCATTATCGCCATGGCAACAGCGTTTTTGAAAACCCGCCAAGTACGGGATCCACAGCACACTTTCGCCAAGTTGTCAGAGTAGGGGACCTAAAGCGCATTTTCACCTTTACTTTTATTGAATTGTATAGATTCACATGAAAATGTCACTCGTATTTCTTAACCTTTCATGATTTTTGAGTTTTAATGAAATAAATGTCATTTAAAAATGAGTGGGTTTTAACAGTCACATTATCTTGTTTATCAACATCATCTGTATATAAAAAAGACATCAGCAACAACAGAAATAAAAAATTTTTTGTTGACAAATACAGATCCTTTTGGAAAGGATTGTAGCATGGGGTTGTAAGAGTTACATTAACTGATTATCTCACATTGGCTTTTATATTTTTTAATATAAAAAAACACAAAAAATAATAGTTATTCAAAAAAAGCAACACCTAATAAGAAATCCTATTAAAAATAGATACTAATTTTAAAAAAAAATCTAATGGGCTCACTTTTCCTTTGTAGACTTTTACATTTTAGTTTTCATTGAGGAATACGAATCGTTGACCTACTTTCTAATCTATTTAGTCTCTGTATCATTTTGATCGATTTATGATTCATCCAAAAGAGGAGATTATGCGATTCATCATTAATAGCTAAGGTACGTGTGTGGACGAATGTCACTGATATTTTCTCTCCATATATGTCATATAATGTCTGCATCAGCAAAATATTTATTTATTTGCAATAGTAACAAAAATGGAGCGTTGATTATTGTGCGTGAAGGGATTACAATTGATTAATAAATAAGAAAGTGCAAATTATTAAACGTGGATATTTCCATTAACAATATCTTTTAACTTTATTAAATGCTATGAAAAGGCTTACAATTGAATGATTAAGTCTTGACATAGTAGAGTGATCTAAAGTTGATACTTTTTAAGACAAGATTTTACTCTGTTGGAAAGACGCATTAACTAACAATGAAAACATGATCACATTTTTGCACTTTAATTATCTTCTTATTATGATATTAATTTAATAAAAAAAATTAGCGTTATGTTTTGTGATGCTATAATGTATTGTTGCAAATTATTAATTTATAAAAATTACTAATACATCTGTATTTTTTTAGAAAAAGAAATATAATATAATAAGATGGTAAGATTATAATATAATAAGATGAGTTACTCTTAAAAAAATCATAACAATCCAATTTGCGTATTTTTCTATTTTAAATTTATGCCAACCAGCGAAAACGATCATAGTCTCCCACTAAAATGACCAGTCTTCTTTGCAGACCTTGATCTTTGCATGGAAAGCTAGCACAGAAAAAGGAATGTCATTGCTAGATTTCCTTCATCTAAGAAAGACATTTATATATCAAATAGCTCTTAAAAATAATAAATTTTTAAAACCATATTAAGTAATTTATCTCAAAATTGTAACAGTAAACAAAAAAAGTCAAAAATTTTAAATTATGCAATAATAATTTTTTTTTTTTTTTTTGTAAAAAAATTATATTTTATTCCATTTTAAAATTTCCTTGGAGGGACCTAAACTCTGTTTTCCCAAACTTTTACTTAATTGAAACAGGCAATCACTTCATCTTTGCTTCAATGTAGTCAACACATATTAAAGAATTTTTTTTCTTAAGTTAGTTCTGAAATACTCATTAAATGTAGAACTCAGTTTGGAATAATTTTTTCATTAAATAATGTTAAAGTAATACTGCAATAAAATGAAGACAAATTTTTTTAATAGTTACTTGTATCATTGTTTTTTTTTTTTTCACTATCAAACGCTGCATTTTTATTCTCTTCACCATGGCAGTGTTATTTTTCAATGATGTGTATGTGATTACCTATTTCTTGATATACCAGTAAGTGAATGTATTTTACTTAAAGATTCCTTTTTTGTTTTATAATTGGGCTAAGCAGTAGGCAATCCATAAAACATTCATTTTATAATAGATGATCTCAACATTTAAATTTATAATAAGAGCAGAGAAATTTGACATGCAACGTAAAATCTTAATGTATTTAATTACAATCAACAGATAAATTCAATAATCATCCTAACAGTTGAACAAATAGAGTTTTTATATCCTCAGGTTGGACAAGGTCGACTCAGCTTTTCATCCTTACAATAGGTCGATAAAACTATACCAAGAATGCTTAAGAACTAACACTGGAGGCTTCGATTTAGGAGGACCATCTACTGAAGCATATGCTTCATACTCCAGGACCCTGGATCAAGAAAATAAATTCGGGACTCTGTTTGCTTTGGCCTATATGGGTATAGTTTCCAGAACCATAATTCTGAATCTCAAGGAAGAAATTCTGGAAAATGTGTAACCTTCCATTCCCACAAATGCAATCGGGGAAAATTAAATCCCAACAGCTATCTTACATTGTTACACAGTGCCTGACAATTTCTATTTTGAAGAATAAGATACTATTTTTAAGCTATCTTCAACCCTTATAAACCAATCTACAACACTGCAATCTCAGAAATCAGGCAACAATTTGAACTCACATGTGGATCCAAAGTGCTCAGTGCTATTTACTGAAGCTTTTAGAATATGATATAAAAATGTGTGGTAAATAAATATTTATGAAACAAATCTTCCTTTTTCATTTATATTCAATTAAATTAACATCATTTTATGACTCGCATTTTTATTAAGGAAAAATTATAATTGAAGTTAAGTTTTGTATATTATATATTCATTCTTAATAAGGCTTAATGTAGGCATAAGAAAAGGTTTCTCAGCCTCGTCTATCCAACAATCCAATATATGTAGTTATATATGTGTTAAATGAGGAATTATTGCCATTGATAAAATGCAGCTATCTTCACGTGTATTGACAACGATACGATAGCAAAAGCTATTATCTGTCTATAGTTCCTACTTTCATTTATACATGTCATAATCTTATAATAATTATTCGGATACACCCAATATGGTGACTTATTTTTGGAAAAAACACACGGGTATGCTGAAAGGGTAATAATTAGCTAAATACATATGAGGGGCAAATTAATATAATTATGACTATTTTTTATTCGCATAATATTTTTGATGGCCAGTACTGTAGATGTAGTTGGATCCTATAAAAATCTCTAAAATAACGAACAATGAAACCTGAAATCATAGGAAGAACTACTCAGTAACCACTCAAAATACAACAACAAAACAGACCAGAGGCAAAACAGCAAAATTCATTTTACAGGTACATTGCTGAAACAAGTACACTGCTTGCCACCAAAAAGGCAGCAGCAAGAAAGGTCCAAGATATCGCAGCTAAATTTATTTGACAGATAGTTAAATGTTACTAAAATTACTGCCTGTTCTGATGCAAGCATGATGAGAGATTTAGTTGCACAACTGCTAATGTTGGCTATAACCCCTGCCACACTCATCGCTATAGAATCTAAGAAGTTTTAGATGTACATTGGGACTTCCACATAATGTTAAAATTGAGTGGTGTATTCTTGGTCAGTTGTTGTGCAAGCAGTGATCACACGTTTCTGATTCGCAATAGACCTGGAGAACAAACTAGCCAAGAAATCGATTCAAGCTAATGGCTAGGAAAAGAATTTCTGATCATCATATTTTACTTGTGTCACGTGAATGATCAAAATATTATTGATGGAAAGTGCTGAAGGTATAGGTGAATAAGTCTCCGATATCTCAAGAATGTAATGCTGATTGCTCAGTGTACAGCCAGCGCATGCGACAAAGACTGGATGTGAAATCCAATAATATTCCTAACCATGATACTGATAAACGACTAATGAGGCGATACATAACGCAACAGTTCAGTAGTCTCTCACCATGGTGTGTCAAGACTCGAATCTGATCATCGTGGTGTTACTGGTAGAAGAGGGATTAATCAGAAAATACAATGTCGTTATATTCCGTGGCATATATTTATCGTTCACAGATCAGTTGGCTGTATTATTGGTTATGATTTTGTGTCAAGAGTGTATGAGGGAAGGGAAGATTTGCTGAAATTCCACTGAGCTGCTAATGGTATCCCTTGATACCATGTCCAGTATTTCAATTAGGTAAATGATATCAGTTCCATACTGCATCCAGCAATCTATATAGTAGGAAAAAACAATTACCGTATTTAATGTCGACAATCTCTTTTGTTTTTATATAATACTTGAGGTGTGTTGCATTGTGGAATGTTAACAGCATAGATAAAAAAGTGAAATAATTTATTGAGGTCTGATAAAAAAAATAGGGTCGATTAAAAAAAAAAATAATTTTCGTTCTGACCAATTGCAAAGGGAAGTTTCAA
>JAPDSC010034984.1:12666-31549 GCA_026290005.1 Latrodectus geometricus | reverse complement strand
ACTTTCATAAGTCTATTTCAAGAATGAATCTTCATGATTTGAACATGTATTCATGAATCACAGTTTCAATGTTTGCTAATAGGATTGTGTTGATTTCAAGTCCAAACTTGATGTTATAGTTAGAAAAAAATTGAAAAAAAGCAGGTAGGCTTATTGTTTGCGATAGTTCTAAATGGAATTGAATGAATAACGGAAAGGACATTTGCCAAGTTGATCTGCTTTGTTTTCTGTCAATTCCTAAAAAATGTGCTTATTGACTACACACAAGCCCATAGTTGTGATTAGTCACACAAGTTCATAGTTAGTCAATAATTACTGCTTATTGATTAACTGTGGACTTATGTGACAAAAATAACAAAAGAGAGAAGCCTTTTTTTAAACGAATAACAAATATTCACTTAAAAACTAGCTAAATTTCTCATTTATTATTTTTTATGTCTTATTTTACTGTGAATTTTTACTAGAAGATGGTGAGTTCGAATCCCGAATTATTCGAAAATCTGTCGCATTCGCTAACGGTGACTAGGGCTCTTAAAATATGTCAGGTCACAATGTCCTCCAGGTTCGCATTCCAAATTAATATTGCTGGGGGTGTCAGGGGCTATGTTTTGGGTCTTCCCTCGTTTTCTCTCTCTAAATTGGAAAACCCAGATGGGGTGCTGCCATCTATGAGCTAAAGTCGTACTTTCACTCTCGTAGAGGGCGGTCTGTTCAAAAACGAAAGACGTTCTTTCCGACTTCATTCGCCCAATCCCTGAAGGGACAGGTTTAGATTCGCCAAATGTCCTATGTAACAACGTGAATGAAATTTAAACAACTACTTTTAAACAGTTACTAAGTCACCATCTCTTTTATTTAATGTATTTCATCGTATTGTATTTGCATTTCAACTGAGATTTGGAATAAAATATGTTGAGTAAGAAAGCAAACATCTAGTTAAAACCCAGTTTATAACAACAACAACAAGTAGTTAATTTTTGAAACACAACAACAAATAGTAAAAAATTATGAAACTTCCGCCATTTATTGCTATTTTGCACTTTTTAATGTATTCAACCAAATTAAAGATAATAATAAAATCATTTTATGCATTGTTTTATCACCTAAATGTTGATTATTTTAGTTCTCTGCACAGAATGCATTTTTTCATGAACGACAGCCGCTTTTTATACATTTGATAGGTTCAAAATATTTACTGCAACCATTCACAACAATTGAGGATGTTAATAACTGAGATGATTCTTCATACAAAGTATATAAACAATCAACTAAAATTCTATTATTTATTGAATCTGGATGAGGTTTAGCTCGCCGATGGAAACTCGAGTTTTCAATTAATGACATATTAGTTTGGGGAAAAAGAAATCCATTACTTTTACGTGAACTTTATGTAACTTCTTTTGAATTCACTTTGTAAAAAGGTTTAAAACAGCTTTCATGTAGATTTTTAGGTCTTGCGCGTTACGACTGCTGACATGCGGTTAACTTCGATCATTTTTGATATTTTATAGACATTTTCGACGATGCTGTATCCACATGCGAGGTGCATCTCTAACATCAAAAATACCCAAGCAGAATCGACGAAACAAAAATTGTAGGTAACTGGTTGTTACAGTCTTATATAGGACGATAAACACCTTTCACAATTTTAGCCACCTGGCTATCTTTTTCGCCGTTACAAGAGAAAAACGAAAATGTATCGAATTTTCTGTTTGTTGTCTTCCATTTTTAAAACTTTGTACTCGTAACTGAATTCATCAAACAAAAAACCGCAAGAGGATATTTTAATGTCAAATGTCACCTTTCCAACGAGCATACATCTGAAATTGTTTGATAGATACCTCACGAGATATCGATCACTACAGACGTCTACCGCAAAAATAATGGATTACTTTTTCCCCAAACTAATATAAGTGCGAATATTAAATAACAAAACCAAAAATGTAAAATTAAGAACCTTTGAAACAAAATTCTATTTTAATTGAATCTGAAACCAAATAAACGCTATTGGACCCGTTTTGAAATGTAGAACGCAAAATTGCTATTTATTTTAAACTAAGGAAAACTTCTTACGAGATTATAATTACATACCTTGTGTTCCAGATTATAAATTATTTTGCTTTATCCAAGAACTAATTCCTTAGAATAATAAATATTTTTGTAATTTTAAGTAAAATAATATTATTACTTTTGTATGCTTTGGAAAAGAATAACATATTATATACGATTACATAGACAAGATTTTTTTCAATGTAAACGACATTTATATCTTTAAATAGTTATCATGAAAGGAATATTTCAAAGTGCATGAAAACTGATATCGTTTCATGGATAAAAAAGAGAGCAGACGGATGTTGGAATTCTATAGAACATATTTTTCTGAAGAACTTTTCACAGGAAAAAAAAAATGTGCGTCATTATTTTGTCTCAGGTTACCGAAATATGTGTAAAATCTTAAGATGTGGAAGAAAAACATATTTTTTCCATTAGTTATTCAATTCGAAAACAGGATTCGAATTTTCTTGCTAAGTATTATGAAAATGACTTTCTTGGTAATTCAGTTTTCAATATATATTCTTAAACAGTTTTATATGCCAAAGGCTCCTACATTCTTCTTCGTACTATTTCTTCACTGTGAAAAAAATCGGAAATTTCATTGACATGCATAAAAGTAAATTCGAATATTTAAAATATAGGTAGGTCACAAAAGAACATTTCAATTGGTCATGAAAATTCTCAACAAAGTTAAACTTTCTTGTATGAAGCAATGTGTAAAATGTATTATACTCAGGAAGCATTAACTTTGTTGCACTTTTTTAACTTCATAAATCTTTAAAAAATTTGAAAAAAGTTTATGCAAAAATATTTGATGCACATTACTGTTAATATTTTTGACATCAATTTAAATAAATTTGATGACATGAGTTTAAAAAAAAAAAAAAAAAAAACATTTATTATTTATAATTTCTCATATTATACGATATCAAATAAATGTATTGTTTTAACTAATTTCAAATTTTATCATAAAATTAAATTAAAAAATGATTTGTGGGAACTTTTATTAACGAAATCCATTAATAAAGATTTAACGTCCAAGATTTTTGAGAAGTTTTCCGTAACTCACCGTGGTCAGCTTGCCTGACTGTGGATGGGGAGGTCCCTGGTTTGAATACCGGTTCGGACATGGATGTACTTTCTCTGTTTCTCCTGTCTTTGTCCTTTCCTTGTATGAATGGTTTCCTATCCTATAAGCGGGTACCTGTGGCATGTGTGTACTGACGAAGTCGGACTCCTAACTAAATTACGATTCAGTTGGAAAAATGGAGCAGCGCACCCTATACTACTGACCTAGCAACACAACAACATTTTTTAACTCTTTATTTTGATTTTAGTTCTTTGAGAAAAATCCAGTAACAAAAAAGTACTTGATATAAAATTATTAACAATTTTGGGAATATGTACAGAAAATTTTTCTTAAAACATATAATTCTAACAAAATTATTTACCCATTATTGAGGGAAATTTTAAATGTTTTACAGCCACGAAAACTTATAACAAAATGCTTTGAATCCTCCAGAGAGGTATTAAGAGAAAAACAAGTTTTTGAGAAAACAATACTTAAATTTAACGCACATGCATGTTTAAATATACAGGGTGATTCAGCTCGTCGGTGACAAACTTTGAGGATCGATAGAGTACACATAGACGAACATTTTTGAATAGGGAATGTAGGATCCCTGACGCGCTTTGAAAATTTGGGTGCCGAAATTCGAAACGTCATAAAAATTAGGGAAATGGTTAGATTTTCTGGCCTTTTGCGGCGAAATGATTCTGTTTATTTAGACTTTCTTCAGTACCAATTTGATAAGCGTATCGCTTAAAACATTGATAGGGGGCGCTGTAGACTTTGGAGAGCTAGACAACAACTTTAAGCTCGTTATATTGATAATTTAACACATGCTCGCCAAAGTTTATACTCTTAACTTAAATTTTGAACCCAAAAGTAGAACCCTGCAAAAAGCGTAAGAGCCGGAATAAATTATCGAAGTACAGGGTGGTTGAAACTCGAAGGCTACTAAGAGATAAACAAACAGATTTCTTGACTTATGGCATGCATTTTCATGATTCTGTTTGCTGGGGCTCTCTGAAACTCAGTTAAACGGTACAAAAAGAAACACCGATAGGGGGCGCTTTTGGCAAAAAACATAATTCGTTAACATTTCGGACGCTAACTGGAAACGAAGCGCTACGATCAGTTAGGAACAAAACAAGAGAGTAATTTACTTATCATAAGAAGCTATTAAAACTGCAGTTTTTTTTAAAACAAACCTAGCTGGTTTTAATCATGCCCAATGAGCGCAATAAAATTTACATAAGGTGCTTTTTGCTGATTTATGCAAAATATATCGTACCATATCGATATGCAAAAGATACGTAATGCGTAGACGACAACGTGAAATGACGTAGTTGCATGCGCAGACACGTCTTTTGGACTTGCGGTACTTACTTAAGCTTCGGGTTGCTTGTCTGCAGATCAGTAGTAGGGTGGAACGGTACACAAACTCTGAATTGGCTGACATGCATTTGGCGTATGGCGCTGCTGAATGTAATGGACGAGCCGCTCAGCGGTTGTACGCCGAACGTTACCCCAACAGGCAAACCCCCTTTCATGCCTTCTTCGCTCGAGTACACCAGAGGTTGTCCGAGACGGGATCTTTCGACGGAGGCAGGCCTGAACGGGAGTGATCAGTGCGCATCCCCGACGACGAAGAGACTGTGCTTAACCTGGTTGAGGACAACCCAGGTCTTAGCACGAGAGATATCGCCAGACATGTTGGCATTTCGCAAGCAACTTCGTGGCGCATCTTACGTTCCTTGAATCTGCACCACTACCACATCCAGCGGGTGCAGTTGCTCGGAGAGCAGGATTTTGGCCCTCGAGTGGAATTCTCAAGATGGTACTTGGCGATGAGAGCCAGGGATCCCCGTTTTGTAAACAGCATTTTGTTTACGGACGAGTCCACCTTCAGCCGGGAGGGAATGTGGAACGCCCACAACAGTCATGTGTGGTGTGATGAAAATCCACATGAAACCAGAAGCCGAGCAGCCCAGGAGCGTTTCTCAGTAAATGTGTGGGCCGGCATTCTGGGAGATTGCATCATTGGCCCTTATTTGTTACCTGAACGGCTGACAGGTGGAAATTACCTGATTTTCCTGGATGAAGTGCTGCCGCAGCTTCTGGAGGAGGCGCACGTACCCGAAGGTTCGCGTCGCCAGAAGTGGTTCCAGTATGATGGAGCTCCGGCCCATTACAGGAACGACGTGCGTCTCCATCTAAGCGCAAGGTATGGCCAGCGGTGGATCGGGCGTGGGGGTCCAACTAACTGGCCTACCCAATCACCAAACCTCACCTGCTTTGATTTCTTCCTTTGGGGTTACCAAAAGGTCCAGGTCTACCATACACCTGTCAGTAGTGCTGAAGAACTTGTGGCGCGCATTGTGGCAGCTGCAGGGGAGATCAAAGATACTCCTGGCATTGTTGGAAACACACACTCCTCAATGCGACGGTGGTGCATCATGGCCCAAGGTCGAAATTTCGAGCATCTTCTTAGTGTTATTTTTTGTAAATAAATTTCCAGTATCATTGATGTGTTTGGTCTAAATTTATTCAGAAGTGTTGAGCAGAGGTAGAAAATGTGTTTTCATTATTACTAACTGATCGTAGTACCCTATTCTCATTTAGCGTCCGAAATGTCAACGAATTAAGTTTTTGCCCAAAGCGCTCCCTATCAGTTTTTTTTTGTACCGTTCAACTGAGTTTCAGAGAGCCCAAGCAAACAGAATCATGAAAATGCATGCCATAAGTCAAGAAATCTGTTTGTTTATCTCTTAGTAGCCTTCGAGTTTCAACCACCGTGTACTTCGATAATTTATTCCGGCTCTTACGCTTTTTGCAGGGTTCTACTTTTGGGTTCAAAATTTAAGTTAAGAGTATAAACTTTGGCCAGCATGTGTTAAATTATCAATATAACGAGCTTAAAGTTGTTGTCTAGCTCTCCAAAGTCTACAGCGCCCTTTATCAATGTTTTAAGAGATATGCTTATGAAATTGGTACTGAAAAAAGTTTAAATAAACTGAATCATTTCGCCGCAAAAAGCAAGAAAATCCAACCATTTCTCTAGTTTTTATGACGTTTCGAATTTCGGCACCCAAATTTTCAAAAGCGCCTAGCGCCTTATCATCGCGTCAGGGATCCTACATTCCCTATTCAAAAACGTTTGTCTAGGTGTGCTCTATCGGTCCTCAATGTTTGTCACCGACGAGCTGAATTACCCTGTATAGTTTGGGTATTTTAATAAGGTCAGAGAAATTATTTAAATAATAATTGGAGGACCGCAGTACCATAGATGGTTAGGGCGTCAGTCTCGCAATCGCAAGATAGTGGGTTCAATTCTACGCTGACTAAAGAGCGTCATGTTCACTAATGGTGACTGGGGCACGTAAAATATATCGTGATATCAATGTCCTACATGTAATTATTTTAAATAAATAATTCCACTGGCGGTGGTAGGAGTTAGGCCTTGGCTTCCTATCTCTAAATTCTGAGACTCTGATGGTGCTGCCATTTATGAGCTAAAGTCATACTTCCACCTTCGTATGTATGAGGGTGCTCTATTCAAAAACGGAAGGCCCTCTTTCTGATTTCATTCGCCCAGTCTCAGATGGGTGGGCTTAATTCCGCCAAGTGTCATAAATAACAGCGCAACAAATAAGAAAATGTTTTGCTTTTTCCCAAAACTAAAGTTTTTAAATTTAATTTGCTTAAGAAATGAATTAATAAATTCATTTCTCAAGTAGTAAATTAGGATTAAATATATGAATTGACATTCGTAAATTTTCTTTGCATTTTAAATGAGCACCATATTTAAATAAACAGCACGTAAGCATTCATTGGAATTTCTCGCATTCATTTATGAATTTTTTTATGTAACTAATGTAGTATTTTATTAGCATTTGTAATTTTTAAGAGAAAATTCACATTAAAAGTTTAATATTTTAGATATATTCTTTTATTGCTGCTGCTATTTGATAGCAAATACTTTTAAATTTGAATCTGGTCGTTGGCCAAGCCTGCAGCGATTACAACCACAGCTGCAATGTAATTATAAAAAATTGATATTTAGATTTGTGATGAAAGAAAAAATATGGTTATATTTATATATATACTATTCTTTTACGTTATTTATTGTTTACTAAGCTTTATTTAAAACGTTGATTCCCATTACGAAATGAGATAAGGATCAGAAAAACAAATTGAGTTTAGTTCTGTTTAGTTTCTTAGTTACGAAACTTTTAAATGCTGAAGTTAGGACATCTCTTTAATCAAGATTCGACTGCATTTAATATAGGCGACAAATTGGAAAAAGCGTAAACACATGCGTTGCAAAGGAAAATAAAATCTCTATTTTTATATAAAAAAGTAATAGAAAATATTGTGGGTCGTTTTTGCCTGGTTGGTTGCGGTGTAGTTCTTTTACCAAAAGGTAGTGAGTTTGAATCCCGGCTTAGCCATCGATCGTTCACTAAAAACGACTAGGGCTCGCAAAATATGTCATAGTCGCAATGTCTTTATGTTCTCATTCCAAATTAACACCTCTGGGGGTGGTTGGAGCCAGATTATGGGCCTAGGGATATCTCATAGACATCCACAACTTTTGCAATGTGGATGTCTCAAAATCGCTACACATGGATATCTATTAGATATTTTAAAGTTAGATATTTCTGGATATACTTGTCATAGATGTTACTTAGATATCCAAGCCTGGATATCTCCTATACATCTAAAGAAAGATATAATGTAAACATAAGCGAAAATGAAATTTTATACAAAATTCCCATTGTATTTAAATGTGTAATATTTTTAATAGGGCTCTTTTTGTAACATAAGAAAACATTTATGGCGTTATGTAAGTGTAGCTTAGCTCATTAAGTGAAGTGAAAATTGGAAATTGATTTAAATTGTAAACTTGCAGTTTTCAACATCGTGTAATTTGAATTATATTTCGATTATATTGAAGTGAAAATTCTTATTTCAGAAATTATTTTTTTCATTATAATTAAGTTTAATATTGAAAATTATTTTAAATAAACTTTAAACATTTTATAATTAATTTTTTATTTAATAATGAGATTATATGTATTCAATGTGAAACATAGGTAAGTTTCGTCTTGTTTTTTTCTTTAAGATTGTTACATAATTTATGCAGAGATAATGCCGAAATTAAAATCATGTTTACATTCAAAAGCTCACAAAACATTAATTATTCTGTTAAGAATTTACTTTACTCAGTGAGCAGTACAGCTCTTCCATCGTGCTCAAGTTTTCAATGCTTTTCCGATGTGAATTCTGATGACAGCAGTTTCGAAAAATCTAATGAATTCTTAGTGCCCGAATCATCAGATGATGAGTCATTATTACCTTAAAGTTTGGTAACAACCAAATTCTAAAATGGTTCTGATTTACGAAAAGACCTTCCACATCGGTGCGTGATAAACAATATATCACACTTTGCAATAATTGAATTGCTTAAATTGTTAAAGAACTATTTTTTTGGTTCCAATTTACCTAGTGAAGCCCGCACTTAACTTAAAACGTTAAGACAACTAAAAATCAAAACTTTGTCCACTGGATTATGCCACCATTTTTGTATTGAAGTGGGGATTAGAAGTATGAGCAATGTTACATTCTTAAGGAACTGGCAAATGGGAATAAAATTATTCTTATTTGGGTGCCAGGGCATATAGGAATAGAAGGTAATGAAAGAGCTGATGAACTTGCAAAACAGGGATCCTCTTTCAATCCAATAGGAATGGAACCCTTTTGTGGGATCAACATGAAGACTACAAGGAAGGCCATTAAAAATGGGAAAAACAGGAGATGAACAAAGTTTGGCGTGACTCTCCTGGACAGAAACATGCAAAAAGCATGATTTTCAACTCATCTGAGAAAATTGCATCTGAAATTCTTAGACTCCCAAGATTGAAGATTCAAGCAATTGTAGGCTTCATTACTGGGCATTATCATTTCAGGAAACACCTTCATACAATGGGGCTTTTTAAACAAGAACCAATTTGTAGGAAATGCCACGCAGGGGTAGAATCAGCTCATCATATCCTATATGAGTGTGATGCTCTTGCCCTTACAAGATTCACAACTCTAGGTAATCCATATCCTAAAGAGTTACACCTAAACTCCATTGAGGGCCTATCAGACTCTATAAACAAAGTAGGTGACCCAAGACAATGGGTTTGGAGCATGGTACAAAATGCAAAAATGCAGAGGTGCCACATATCTGACAAGCTCAAGAGAAGAAGAAGAAGAATGTTACATTCCAGGTGATGGAATACCATTATTAATTATGTTGATGGTCTTCCTCTATCAAAATGTTCAGGAAGTCATGTTGTAGCCAATTCTGGGGTCTTTAAGTTATTCGCTTAAGAGTCCGTGTGTTTTTCTGATTGGTATTTTCAATCCTAATGAGAAACCTACAGATTCAAACAAACTTTTGAAAGACTTTGCTTTCAAATGGAATCATAATCTATAATAAAGTATATAAAATTTCATTAAAATAAATAATTTCAAATAAAAAAAACTTTTGTAGAAGGTTTTTCTCATCTTTACGCGGAAAACAGTTTGTTTCATACAATATTCATAGTCTTCTTCACATAAGTGAAGATATAAAAAATTTTGGGCATCTTGATTTATTTAGTGCATTTCAGTTTGAAAATTTCGTGAATGTTATTAAATGAATGATAAGAAAAGCTGACAAACCATTACAACAAATGGTTAATAGAATTGAAAAAATAAAATTCTTATTCATATCAAAATCTATAGCATCAGATAATGTGCATTTATTAAAAGAATATTATGATGGCATTCAAATGGATGATTGTACAAGCGTACTATTTAAAGAAGCTGTATTTAAGGATTTTAGTCTTACAATATTTAAGCCTAATAGTTTTTGTTATTTAAAAAATGGTACTGGATATAAAACTGAAAATTTGATTCAGAAATCTAATGGAAATATATTTATTATTTACAGAAAGTTTATTGATTGTAGTAATGTCCATACCTACCCTTGCGAATCAATGCATTTAAACATATGTTCAGTCAAAATGTTTGCGTCATATCTTAGTTGCTCTATTGAAAATCAACAATGTAAATGTCTTGCACTTAAACAAAGAAATATGTTTAGAGTTTTCCCATTAAGTTATGAATTCATTATTTATGTTAATTTTTTAATTAATTTTTGTATATATTTTAAAGCATTTTACAGCAAGTTTAAATTATTGTGTATAATATATTATTAATCAAAGCTATTTCAAATAATTTTATAGGTACTTTTAATGTAAATAAACTAAATATGTAAGTAGAATAGAAATTATGTCCATCAATTTCGCCATTGTAAATTTCACCAATTCTAGAATAAGACTTTTATTTATATAGATGGAAAAAAAATACTTGGATATGACAATAACTTCTGATGTTACAAATGCATAATGTAAATGAAATGCAGTGATCTGATTGGCTTATGTCAAATAAACTTTCAAACTAGTAACTGAAAGATTAGTTTCTCTTCATAGTTATCCATTTCGTTCGTATATCCAATTCGCAAGTTGATACTTGAGTAAATTAAAAAAGAGACTATAAATTATAGCACTCATGTCAGTGTTTGTATAATCAGTTGAATTATCCTTCATAAGTCAGAGTTAAGTTTAGAATGACAGAAGTCAACATAAATTTAATGAGTTCTTATCTCCTATTTATAGAAACCTCTCAAGGAGTTTCTGTAAGTAAACACGGGTGTCACAATCTTGACTTACCCCAGTCATATGTCTTCTTTCTTTTCTTCTCTCTTCTTTTCTATTTTTCCTTCCTTCTTTTACCCCAGCATAATTGTCTCTTATAAGGTTAAGGTCTGTTCTTAATAAGTTATCGCACCCTTGTTACAATTAGCTTCTCTTGGAGACTAAATCACCTACGTGTATGCAATGGAAACAGAACAGAGTCCTTGGAAGACAAGCTCTGGTAACTAAGTCTCCTAGAAACCAACACATTACATTTTGCCTTTGCTTTAGGTAAATGGAATGTATGTTGTGATCCTCAACACATCAATTGGATTTATGGATCAAGCAATCAGTACATTTACTAGATGACTCGTTTTAGGTGCAGGACATACCAGGGATGTACGGTGAGCTTAGAGGTTTTGGCTAGAACTGATGCATCTGGTCGGCATATGCTTGTTGAATTCGGTTGTGCATTCGGGTCCCAAAATTGTAATCCTATTTCATTGTAAAATTAAAAACAATTCCTCCCACGGGATCAATTATTGAAAACTATTAATTCAAAATTTTTATTATCAAAAGAAAGAAGGGTTCATTTGAAAATCTGTACCTCATTCAAAATGAACATCGGGTATCATTGGAGATGTAATGGTATCCACAAAAGCTCAGATCAGGTGATTTATTAGTAGAGATTGCTAACTCTACTCTAAGATCACTAATTAGTGACTTTTGGAAAATACAGAGGTAACTGCGCTATCTCATAGTAAACTAAATTTTTCACGTGGAGGGATTGTTAAACACGTCGACGGTTGAAATTCTTGATAATCTGTAAATTCAGAAGATCTGTGCCACTGAGCACATTGCATTCAGAAGAGATGGTAACTTTATTGATACTAAGCATCCCATTATGACTTTTGCGACTCCAGACCATTCGGAAATGGCAAATACTGCATATCAGAATTCCCCCATCAGGCTGTATACTTCAAATCCTTTGCGATGTTTTCAGTGCCAACATGAAATGCTTTCAAAGGCAAACTAACGTACGCTCGTTTGCGCAATAGTAGGCAATAATAATTCGTAGTGCACAGAAAAGAAAGGAGACCTGTATTAACTGCCATGGTAACTATCTCTTCTATTCTTGAAGCTGTACTATTTGTGTACTTGAAAAAGAAATCATCATTAAAGTGAAAAATAATTGTTTTTATCCTGAGGCTAGGAAAATTGTTGCATCTCGTACATCACTGAAGTGAGTTATGTAACCGTATGAAAAAAGTTCACTTTTAGTATCCAAACGGATACTCGGTTTCTTCCTATTATGCGATTACCCTAAATAAAACACAAAAGACAAAATTTTCACTTCCTTCTAATAGAAAATCTTCTTTGAATAAATCAAAAGGCTTTAAGTTAAAAACCTGCAAACGAGGATCCTAGAAATTCTTGTTATTCACTCGCAAAGTTTTCTTATCCTTGGAGACTGAAACTTTTTTCTTCCTTCCTCGGACAACAATTTATCGTTCGAGGGAATCACTCGAAGACTCACATTTCAGCTAAGAGAGAAGAACTATTAATTTAAAAAATAACTATATACCTTTGTTTGTTGGAAATGTCATAGTTTGCGTTCGAATCGTGATGACATTAAGTCTTTAACATCACATATGTAGTTCTTCAGAAAACATTCCTGAAATATAACAATAATTCTATGGGTGGGTTCAAACCCTTTAGAAGACTGTGATGATGATGGTATATTGTCTAGTGATGTTAGTATATGTGTGAAATAATTTCCTCAGCACTACCCACCCATTAAATATAACTCTACTAGCTGCAGCTATAAAATTTCATAAAACATATTTCATTGTCTGTGGTTTTATAGATTGTAATTTGTATTTACCGTCAAGAGGAACGCTAATGCTTTAGTTGATCACTAAACTACTGCTTTTTTGTTACTTGGTGATTTTAATGATAATAAATTATGGAAGTGATGATATTATTTTTCGTCAAATGCAGCAGTTTATTTTTGATAACTGTCTCTGTCTGATTAATTCTGACAAGAAAAAAAAATCATTAAGCCCACAAGAACACTTATCTCCTATCATTGTTGACATTATCTCTAGAAAATGATCTGCATAACAGCGATAATTTTCCTCTCGTCAACTCTTAGACACTCGTAGCTCTTTAAGACAACGCCTACCTTCTTATGTGTGTAGTTGAGTAGATTGTACGTTATTTACACTTTTGGGATATGTTGATGATAGAATTATTTGGATAGAGAATATAGATGCAGCAGCTAATAAAGTCAACGAAACAATTATCAGCAGGACTTGCTGAGCAAACATCAATTCGTTTCAACCATGAAAATGATACCAGTCCAGGATCTGATGGTATCAGCTATCAAATATTCCGACATTTAAGTTCTTGCTAAAGATTGTTAAAAAAAGGTTAGTGGAAAAGCAAGAAATTAAGAGTCCCGTTAATCTGCGCTTTAGGTCCCCTACTCTGCCAACTTGGCGATAAATGCACCAAGCGTGGTAAACCGGACGTTTTTATACCTAAAGAGCTCTTTATGGCAACCTCCGGAGGAAATAATTTGTGCTTTTTCGCGCATGCTCATTAATTGGTTTTTTTCTTTTAGCATTTTTATTGGTCTTTAATTAGTTTCAGTTTGAAAAATCGGTCATTTTCATTAATTGCTAATTAGTTTAAAACCGTTAAAAATCGCATTCCATTATCGCCATGGCAACAGCGTTTTTGAAAACCCGCCAAGTACGGGACCCACAGCACACTTTCGCCAAGTTGGCAGAGTAGGGGACTTAAGCGCATTTTCACCAAGAGTCCTTGCTTTTTAACAAAACCATTCTAATTGTCTCTGGAAAGCGAATCTGACAATCAAGTTCTTCTCACGTGCATCGCTTTGATATAGGAACAATGAGACTTTGATTATAGTGATGTAGAGAAGGAAAACGCGCGCGATTTGAAATTCCAGATTGAAATTATTGTTTTTGTTCAATAGGATATGAACAGAAAATAAATTTTCATCACTTTGGAGTGATTCTGGTCCTTCTGGTAAAAACCTGGTAAGGAATTTGCAGATCCTTCACATTATCAACCAATAGATATAATGAGTTGCTTGTGTAAGACTCTCGAACTATGTGTTCTATAAATCATAGAAAAAAATAGATATGTTCATATCAATCAAACTAGCTTACGTAAATGGAGATCCACTCTTGCATTACATACTTGGAAACTCGAATCTACAATGCTTTTGTGCGGAGAAAGTACCTAGTTTCCATTTGCTTTAATATTTTACTGCAGCTTGGATTGTGGAAAAATAATTATTGCACATCTTAATTTTGGCACAGTTTGTTCTTCTTTTGACCTTGCGAAACAAAATCCAACAAAACAACCATTCATTCATAGAAGTTACAAATCTCAATGTAACGGAAAAAATGCCTACATCTTACAATTGATTAGGGACAGGAGATAAACGAGCGAATATCCAAAAAATATAAAGCCATGCAAAATAAATCTATTTCAATTAATGAATTTACATATCTTTTTATCAGAATGTTTTAAAACGTTTTTTTTTATATTCCTAGGATTTATTCATTAAAGATATCCGGTTAGATGTGTACATTGTACATGTTGCACAAAATTAAATATTAAGAGCAAACTTTAAGCGATAAATTTACACTTGTAATAATGAAATTTTTAGGCAGAGTGTAGAAACAAGCTTTTAACAATTGAAAATATTGTTCATGAAATGAAATAATTTCAAATTAAACAAGAAACTCCAAAATTTGTTGATGTTTTTACTCTTTTGAAGAAATATTCAGTGACTTCATTAAATATATTTTTCCACACCACCGTCTATTATTTTCAAGGGAATTCTGACTGTAGAGTGTGAGGAAAATGAAAAAGCATCGAAATGATATTTCATAATCAGACTTCAATAACCGGCTGTGAGTTTGTGAGTGGAATTCAAGTTACCGAAGAGAGAGGAGGATATTCCAAGACACGTTAGGCTGAAATGCTACAAGATTTTAGTACAAGTAGAAGTATTTAAAAATGGAAAATATCTGCTTAATTTTATTTTCAAATCAGTTTTTGGAAGGAAAAATGTTTTTTTAAAATTCATTATCCCGGAATATTTGCCAAACAAAGTAAAAAATATAAAGTGAGGTACACATTAACGCAACTGTAACGAAAGAAACAACCACTTTATGGTTAAAAACATTTAAATCGTCCTTGCTGATTTAAACTAACCATAAAGTGGTTGTTTCGTCGTGTCTTTTTTTATTTTGCTTTTTCTTCTTTGCTATTGTCAAGATGCTATTGGCTCCAGTCAATGGAAGAGAGCTTCTCAAACTGTCTTTACATATGGAATTGGTTTATTATATTTTTATATAAAATATATGAGCTTCATTGATATTTTTAATTTCGATTTTCTAAGAGTTCAAGCCGCAGAGAGGCACTCGATGTCATGTTTTTCGCGATCTTGGATGTTTTAGGCACAAACTGTTGTTCAAAGTCTTTTTGAATTCAAATCAAACGAGTCATTAGGCGAAAATGATGCAATGTTTTCAAAACTATTCAGCCATGGTTAAACGACATGTGTCAACATACGCATTGCTGTAAATTATTGAAAATTGCTTGAAACCATGGTTATCTTTGTCACGTAACAATCAAAAACACACAATAAAATTTATTGGAATTTTTTTAAAAAATATTGGTTCTACCGAAGAATTTTTAAAATATTAGATATGTGCACAAGGTACCCAAAATTTAAACTTGATATTGTACGAAAGCTTTTCACAAAAATGCATTAATACCGCGACAAAATGATTTTTAAATACTGAGAAATAAAAACAAAATTTTCATAAGTCAGTATTCCAACATTTTTTGTTATGAAATATTAATGTATATGATGTACAAAAAATATATGCACGCTTATTTTGGAATAGTCACAAACACGTACTATGATTTATTTATTGATATAACAAAACAAATATTACTAATATTTAATGTACTTTACATGCTACATGAAATAAATTTATCATTATTTGTTTAATAATTGTTTAATAGTGGTATCGAGACAAAATCTCTATCCAAGAACAAACAAAATGACCAATCTCACTAAGATATTCAACAAAATTTTTCATTCCAAATGCACACTGAAGAGCTAATCCCACTGACAAATTTACTTGTTTTTGATTGGTAGACAAACTTGTATATACAGCATTATTGGATAAAACAATTGTTTGCTTAAGTCACAGACCATTTGTAAGTAAAATAAAGTGACATACACAATGATCTCAATTTTAACGAAAAAAAAACAATTATTTTATGGTTAAAAAAGATTTTTCTTTATAATAAGTACGATGTTTATTTTTAAACTTGATAAATTAATTACTTTTCAGGACATAATAAGCAATTATAATAATCTAATTTCAAGGAAACTGAATATTTTTTTATTTATACCATTAACCAAAATTTCATACTAGCATTTATCAACAGAGATCTAATTGGACTTTTAATTCACACTATATTTAAAATATACACAATATATTTGAGATTATTTGAAAATTGTTTCGGTCTATTTCACCATACGAAAACTATAATCATTTAAAATTCATCAATGGATAATCTAGAAAAACATATTTTCACTAATTAGCAAAACTGTTAAAAATATTTTTTTCTCGTCTGCCACTAGTGAAAGAATGATTAAATTCAATGTTGATAACGTATCATTTTTAGTTGGAAATATAAAATAATTAAGAAACTCAGCTTAAGAAATGCTGACAGTATTCAATAAAACCTAATCGCAAATAAACTAAGAAAACTGACTTGAGCATAAAATAAGATTTAAACATAAAAGATATTTTTTCCCAATAAAATTCCTGCAATCTTACTAATAATATACAATCTCTAACAGCCTTCATTAGTTTGTCTAAAGAAAGCGACTTCGGATTCGATAATGTCATAATTTTATAAGAGTCTCAAGAATTATATTGCAACGTTTTGTCAACAAGCTAATATAGCTGTTCATAAAATATTCCGCAGCAACATGCGATGGAGATGGGAAATTTATATTCCGCAATGAACTTCAGAACTGCTTATCGGTAAAAAGAACAGTTTGACTTTTATACGAATAAATGATAAATGGGGCAATAATGAAGGTACTTCCCAAAGCCCAAAGGCTATAAACGGTCTGTTTACAGAAGATAATACTAGACCGACGAAATCGAATTTTATCAAGAACCCCTAAATCATGACTTATTTTTCTTTCCTTGTTTTTTTAAAATTTTTTTACGGTCTTGTTTTAAATCTAATCCAGCATTTCGCTTAAAACAATATTTATGAGTTGCTTATATATGATGATGACGCTTTTAAAATGAACTTGGACACTAAAATGTGGAAGTTAATATTAGCAGGTGGACAAATTGTAGAGAACTTCACAAGAGACAGACAGTCCACTAAAAGCTTCCTCTCCGTTTCCACCATGATAATTAAAAAAAATCAATTTGATGGGATGAGATCCGAAAAACTTTTAAAAAAGGAACTAAGTTGTTGTATTTCTTTAGTGACCCAAGATAAAAATTTTTTTCACACATTTAATAAAATTTTTCACTTACAAATTTTAGTAAACTAAAGTGACCACTTATGTGGAAAAAGTTGTTATTTTTTGAATTTACTTTTATTTTTTGAAAAAATCCATTATTTTAATTGATTTAGAGTTTGAACATTTTATCATTCTCATTTAATGTGAAATAAAAAATATAGTTGCTTAAAACTATTTTGTATAATGTTAAATTACAATAAAATAAATTTTATTTCCCCATAGTTAAACTTTGACAGAAACATAATATCATGAGTAAAAATTTATTGAGTTTGCTGAAATGAAAGAAAATGCTTCTATAAAATACTCAATACAGTATGAACTAAAGGACATATTATGCAGAATGTCCACTGAAGTCCCTTGTCACCCTCATAATTTCAGAACGGCTACTGCTATTTTTATAAACGTGGTGTCTATGTATAGTAAATTGGATATGCGCTACCGAACGAGGCCTTCACAGCGCCACCTGGTAGAAAACTGTGGAGCTAGCTTTCACTTCTCGAAAATGGTACTGGATAAGAGAAAAAGGGAATCACAAATTTGTAGAGCGTTATTAAAGTAGTAGCTGAGTCACATGACACCTCAGTGACATGGATGCGAAGAATAAAACAGTTAAAAGGCGCATTTGTGTTTTCATGATTACCTACTTTGTGAAGGTGACAAACGATCAAAGAACGAAGAAAATAATTATTTATAACAATGTACCTTTGTTTAAAATATATATTCGCTCCGTGAGTTGCAATGCACACGTAAGTCTTCGTTTGTATTTCACATTGCACGCGTGGGAGCATAGAGGATGACACAGTGGCATAAGCTTCCTTAACGCGTTATTTAATATCCTGCAATATTTGTAGAGGGGTCGCATCGCTAATTAAATGGTCTAGAGGTAAATTAAAAACAAAAATTAAAAATTTTCTATTACGAGGCTGGCAGTCTTCGTGGGATAATTCTATCCACGGTCTCCACACGAAGAAAAGAATTCCAAAAGTATCCATAAATCTGTTATCTCAATTATCTCCTTACATCTCATGGCCCATATCTATCTATTTCTAAACAATTGGCAAAGCCAAATCCTCATTTTGCAGCTGTGGTCAAAATGATATTTTAAAACACTATGTAAGAAGTTGCTCTGATCCAAATGCCTTCCATGTCCAAAACTCGTTCACTCAATCAGACTTTCAATTTCTTAAAATCTGCTCACAAAATTCCTACAGGAAATACAGAGTAACACAATTATTGGACTTTCTCATGGAAAAATGGCTAAAAATTTGTAGAGATCAACCAAATCAACGACTAGATTCTTTTGATTATGAGACAGACACAACGGACTCGGAAGACTCTTAATGATATCCGAAAGCGATTACCGAAGTACCAGGTAAAAACGTCTGGTTTACGATTAAAGACATTTCTGAAAATTAAAACAAT
>JAPDSC010034984.1:0-12566 GCA_026290005.1 Latrodectus geometricus | reverse complement strand
CTGGGTAGGATATATACTTCATTATAACAATAATATTTTAAGTATTCTGCTAGATTTAATATTCTAAATAAATTAAACACTTGAAACCATACAGTGGTCTATTACATAGACCAAGTTTACAAGCCCCATCGTAGTATTGGGATTTATTTGAAATAAATGGTAGGCCAGATCTTGTCGATCGGGAGTGACCTGCTGGAGGTCTCTGGCTGAGGAAAAATGGTCGTGTTTCTCGGCAGGCGCTCTACACTCTGGGTAGGATGTCCGTTTCACTGGATTTAAAGAAGTGTCTTAACCTGATGAACTTTAGGTATAGACCAGGGCCTCTCCTTCTTGTTGTGTATGAGTGTTTTAGGTATTCCAACATGAAGAAAAGTCCAATGGAATCAGATTAGGTGAACGTGGAGGCCATTTTTTGAAAACACCATATTCAATTATTTATTCATGAATTCTGCAACAGTGTACTGCTTCACTGAAGATAATTTGTGAGCAGGTGCTACGTCCTGTTGAAACCATACATTCCTAAAATTAAACATCGGTAAACACTAGTTCTCCGAAAACTCAGGCATTACGTTCTGCAGCAGTTGCAAATACTGTGCACTTGTTTAGGTAAAATAGTGAAATATTGGACCTATCAATATTTTACTGTAAATTGCACCCCAAAAGTTAATACCAAACCGCACTTTATGTCGAACATCAGTAAAATATATAGGATTTTCCAGCGCCCAGTAATAGGTGTGTTGCCTATTGTACATACTATTTCGTGAAAGGCATGCCTCGTCTGTTCATACTACATCTGCCAAGAATGTTGGCTGGGCAAGTATGTTATTCATAACAAGATTGCGCCATAAATAGCGTCACTCGATATCCTCGTCGAATAAAACCTGATGAAGCGTAGGTCGATAAGAAAAAGCTCCTGATTCCTGTAGATTTTCAAAACTCGACTTTTTGAGAGAAGATATGGCTTAATGATCTGTCTTGTATTGCATTTCGGGTATGCTAAGCGTATGCTAGTACCTCATGTGGTTGAATTCATCATCTATCTTTGCTGGTCTGCCAGATCGAGTTCGACTAATCACGCAGTCTGTCTTACTTAAACGTTTTACAATATATGGAGCGGTTTGATAAGAGAAATGCGGGCATGTAGGGAAACGTTCCCGGTACAACCTTGTTGCTGTTCATATCTTGCAACTACTCCTCAGTTTTCCACAAGGAGGTGTTGTAAAAAGAAGCATTATAAAATAGAAGCTTTCGTTAGCGAGTATCCAATTTACTAAACCTAGACATCACGCTTATAAAAATAGCAGCAACCGTTCCGAAATTAATAGGGTAACAAGGGACTTCAGTGGACATCATGTAGATTGAAAATATCTGCATCTTGCAACCTATTTTAATATGAAAACAGTAAAAAAAGCAAGAAATTATCTGAATGTATACAACTGCCATCTATGAGCCATATACTACCACCCTCGTAGGGGAATGCTTTGTTAAAAAAATAAAATAGGAAGACGCTTTATTCGCCCAGTCCCTGACGAGCGAGCTTGGCTTTGCCAAGTATCATTAATAACGACAACAATACATACATATTTAGAAATTCCGATAATTAGATTATTTTTTAGGACATTCAAAAGTACTTAAATTATCCTTTGTATTAAAACTAAAATTTCGTCTATTAAATTATTTTTGAAATATTTTAAAGTAAAACATGAGGAAAAGCCATATTTATAAAACATTTATTATATTAAGAAAAAAGTTAGAATGGTTGTTTGTCTTCTCTGGATAGTTGAATTTAGAAACAAAATTTTTTCCTTTCAATTAAAGGTGATAATTAACGTTTTGTATATTTTTTTTCAAAAACATTTAAAGTTTCAACAGCACAGTTTTTATGTTAGGAAGTGTCGGCTTTTTGTCCGATGCAATTTCTTCTGGAGAACAATAACAAGAAGTCAGTTCATTTTATACTAAAGATATTATTTTCGACGCATTGTGGTATGTTCATCAAAAAATAAATTTACACTTAGTTTCATTTTTTTTTAAAATTCTTGTAACAATTTCTCTTTCTCATCGAAAATTTCATCTTAGACTATTTCAGCTATAGATTCCATTTCTAGTTATGAAACCAACACAGTAGGAGCAATTCTTGATGCTATTTTCCGTCATTTCATTCCTTTCTGTTTTCGACAGAACCGTATGCAGATGCCATCCAATGCAGAAACAATTTTCAATTCCTGTAATGATGTTTGAAACTCTTAATTATTCCTTGAAATAACGTTGGGTGGACGTTGAAAAGTTGAAATAACGTTGGGTGGAAAATATTCTACAGTAATTGGTTAGTAACCTTTTATTGGGAATAGCGTCATATGATTATCAATTATATTGTTGTTGTCTTGTGGCAGCTAGGCTGGGAATATGAGGTGCGCTGCTCCATTTTTTCAACTGAACCGTAATTTAGTGTGGAGAGTCAGACTTCCTCAGTACACACATGCTATAGGTACCCGCTTATAGGGTGGGCAACCATTCATAACCCATTCATACAAGGAAAGGACAAAGACAGGAAAGAGAGAGAAAGTGGAAGTACATACACGCCTGAACCGGAATTCGAATACAGGACCTTCCCATCCACAGTTAGGCATGCTGACCACTAGTCAAGGTGGGCGGGATCAATTATATTAAGATAAATATTTGATATTTAAATGTCATTTGCTTATCCACACAAGCAACGTAACCATTCCTAAAAAATACTCGATGGCATTAATGATTTAAATTTGTTTTTATGGATACATCCACAACACCTCAGCTTTCTCGATTTTGCATTTGCTAAGAGAAGAAGTTTTTTGGTGCCAGACATACTTGCACATTGAAGAATCTTTACTATTATTGTCTATTTTCAGTTACAAATTTCGAAATAAATTCTTTTTCGAAAAAAATCAGGAGAAAATATTTGTTGAAATCAACGTTTCATTTGGATTGGACGATACTGGACGGTCGTTATGTTGCAAGAATAATAATATTGAGACTGCATTGGAAAATAGTTGAGAATTTTATCGCAGCTCATTATAACGAAAGGTTCTTAATAACGTGGGGCCGTTATAAGAGATTCCCCTGTATTGTTTTTCCAACACATTATATTTGCATGCAATAAAGTTCTTGCAAAAAATCAACAAAAGCAACATTTTTAACAAAAACAACAACAACTAAATTTTCAATGTAAAGTACCATTTTTTAACAAAGTAAATTTTGATAGTAGTCAGAGGAGAGGTTTACTGAAGAATGATTTTTGTCCAGTAAGTTAATGACACAATTTGAAGTGCAATTTATCTTATGCAATAAAACTAAATACAAAGCATTAAAATGAATGTTGATTTGCTTTATCTTTGTACTTTTTGTTAGGAGAATGAAACTGGAGGCTTTGTGGTTTCATCACTAGCGACAAATTAACACTTTACACTGCTAATAAAAAAGTAGATCAAGACGGATTCCTTGAGAGAAAGAATGATAAGTTTTGGTTTGTTTCCTGTTCAAAAGTTCTTATTTGCTCACAAGGACAAACTAAAGTTTAAAGTGGTTTCTGAACCACTAAGAACTTCCAGGCCTAGAGTGAGATTCGAACCCACAAACCACTGAAATGAAGACCAACGTTATGAAGAACAAAAAAAAAAAAAAAAAAAAAAAAAAACATCAGAAGTTAACTTATTAACGAAAAATGTGTGCTTTATTTATATAGTAATTTCAAGTATACGAAAAAGAGACTTACTTCATTTTCATGTATTAAAAAAAAATTCAAAGTAAGGTTTGTTAGATTGAAGCACTACAAATAGTTTCTCAATTTTTTTTTTCTTTAAAATTTTATTTGTACTTTTTGTTTATTTTGCTAGTAAAATAGTTAATTTTCATAGTAAAAAAAATATTAAAGATAGATACTTTAATACCAAATTTTCTATTTCCTATTTGGTTTAAGACTGATTCAAATTACATATTTTACAAAGTTTATGGAAATGTGTTTAGGGATCTATTATAAAAATATAGTTTAGCCAGAAATTTCAATTTCATTTTTATTTTGTAATGAGGGCAACATTTTTCTGGGCTCAATGTTTCCTTTGTTATTCATGATACAACAGGAAAAAATGCAAAGAGATTATTTCAATTTACGAATATTTTTTAATTAAAATTAAAATCTATCTGTATAGAATGATTCTACTTATAAATAATTTATTCTACTTTAATAAATAATAGAGCAGACAGATTTTACATTGTATGAAAAAAATATTTTACTTTGATATTACATTAATTTAATCACTTATAGGACTGTTTATCATTTTAATTTAAATATTGAAGGAAATTTGTGATTAAAAAGGAAAAATTTCTTATTTGGTATTTGTGAAGAATTTGTTTTCAATAAAAATTAATAAATTATTACTTCTATTTAAAAAAGTAAATTATTACAGACACTAAAATGAGAATCGGTGAGCGAAGATTTCTTATTTTTTATTTCTTACTGTAGAATTTCCACATACAGTACAAATATTTTTCGTTCTCTACAGTTGAAAATTAAATTATATAGAAATCTTTCTATTTTTAGATCTATGCATTTACTATTCATAAATGTTTTCTTATTTTTTATAATTGAATTGATTTTTTAATAACATATAATAATCTCGTTAGTATGATGATTAACAAAATTATAATGAACTCATTAATTATCTTTCAGTAGTTATTGTTATACAATCGAATTTTCTTGATTGTTTTGGATCATAACCTGAAAGAAGTTATGATGACAGTATTGTTTAAGACAGTTTTTTCAGTACTTAAGATTAAAACTATATATCAAAGTTATAAGCAGTAGCCAAAATCCTATATTTAATAAAAATTATGAGTGAAGAAAGCATCATTAAATAAATATAATTCCAGGTTAATTAAAATTTAATGAGTCTCCGAAAAATTAAAAACAACTTCTAATAACAAATAAGACCATCTTTTGATTCTAAGGCTTATGTACACAACAATTTGCTGATAACGTGGCTGTTAATTTAAACTGATATAGTATTTTTATTTATGATTCTTGGCGAGGCCAAGCCCGCCCATCAGAGACTGGGGAATGAAGTCAGAAAGAGCGTCTTCCATTTTTGAACAGAGCAGGACTCATACAAGGGAAGTACCATTTTGGCTCATAGATGGTAGCACCTTTGTTTCAACTGTTATTACAATATCAACAACATAAATCCCCAATTTCTGATATGAAGTTAGTGAGAGAACTGTAATCAGTGTCAAATCTCCAATTTCCACGCAATCCAAATTTGTTGCTTATAATTGTTGCAATGCAAATTGTTGCTTATAATATTCTTTGCTAATAAATTCTAATTGAAATTTAAATATAAAAATATTATTTAATTGCATTTCAAAATGAAATTAATTTTTCATAAAATTTTCATTCCTTTTTTTTTTAAAAAAAAAAAATTAGTTTCGTTTTTAATTGCAAATGAGGAAAGAACAATATAATTCTTCATATAATGAAATTTATTTCTCTCAGTTACTTTTATTACATACTAAAATGTATAGATGAAGGAATAGTCGATAATATATAGCGTATAATAATTTCTTTCCGAATTCTTATTGGCAAACTAAAAATAATGAAATATAAAAGATAAAAATTATAGTTCTAATTAATAATTTCAATTCAGTCAATCGATTTGGCAGCAGATATCATTTAGAATTATGCTGTGGGTAGATAAAATCATAATCATAAACTTCATAGATTAAAAATATATAATTTTTGGAAAAGAAAATTAATTCATCTCTTATAGTTAAAAAAAGCTTTTTTCATATATATCAACTTATTACTAAGCTATTATTGCACATTTGACATTTAAAATTTAACATTTTTTATGCTTTTAATTAAGTATCCTAGGAAAAATGAATTAGTATACTTCAATAAAAGAAGATTCATAAAAGAAAAGAATAACATTTCTTTTATTCTTTCTATTAAAATAATGAAATAATTTTTATTGGAAAAGAATTGAATTATTCCCTTCAAATAATAAAGGGAGATTCTAAGAAAATAAATTAATTCATAAAAATTGCAATTTATTCAAATTAATTAGAAAAATATATATATTAAAAAATTTTAAATAAAATAATTTTCTCAATATGAGTTTTTAATGAATATTAATAATTATGCTTATCTTGAAAACAAAATTAAAAAAGACATTCCGATATTCACAAATATTTATTGCTATAATATATAAACGTAATTGGATTACTGTATGCACATGGAACTTTATCAATTATTATTTAAATGAAAATTGTTTTTCAGTGACTGATATCTACTACAGTGAAAAAAGAAAATAATTAGGCTAAGATTTATAAGAAAATTAAAATCAAAATATTCATTTATAAACTCTCTATTTCACATTTTCAAATCCTCATTTAAAATTAGTAAGAGTGAAAAACATAATTAGTTATATAAATTTTAAATTTGACGTAACATTTGTTTTTTGTTCAGAATATGAACAAAAGTTTGACGGAAAACATCAGTGACCCATCTAAAAATAAATATTTGTGGTCATATGAATGAATGACGACTGGGGTACATAAAATATGTCGTTGTCGCAATGCCTTCCATTGTCCCATTCCAAATTAATACTTCTGGGGCTAGGTTCGAGTCTTCCCTAGCTTCCTATCTCTAAATTAAAAGACCCTGATGGTGCTGCCACCTATGAGCCAAAGTCGCACTTCCAACCTCTTAGGGGTTTGCTTTGTTGAAAAATGGAATCTTTCCGACTTCATTCGCCCAATCCCTGAAGGGACAGGCTTAGATTCACCAAATGTCCTATGTAACCAGGGCTTCGAACCGTACTTTTTTTTTTCTGGTTTTCGTTCCGGTTCAACTAAAACATTAATATCGGTTCAAATCCGGTTTTCACTCCGCCAAAAATAACGGTTTTCGGTTCAGTTCCGGTTTTCGCTCCGCCAAAAATAACTGTTTTCGTGTTCCAAATGAATAATTTCATTTTATGTATATTCTTATTTGTACTAAAAATATAATTCTATCATAAACAAAAAATGTAATTCTATCAAAATTTAGAAGATTTTATTTTATTTTTAATTGGTACACTATGTGAATTGATGCAAACAGCAGGTACGATAAGAGCGGTAAGCAGAGGATGGCGAGCATTGGCATTGTTATCCATTATCAAAATCACATTTGACAACTAGGTTCATGATTACCCACATTCGTCGTTCGACTCTCACATCGTGTACTTGGCCTTGCAATAATTATGTGAAAAATATATTATTTATTTAACATATGAAAATTGCCTCTAATTATGAATATATCTTCTAACGTGGTCTCACTGAGATTAATTCTGTTGTCTCGGAGAATAAATTTCAAACCTGAAAACCGACTGTCACTGGCCTTTTTACGTCTCCTGACCAATCAGACAAAGACACGTATTATTAGGCGTACATCACATACTTCCTGCTGAGCAGCTGGTTTGTATATCTAAACAGTCTATACAAACATCCGTGGATGATCGCATGTTGAGATGTGAAAAATAAAATATAACTTGATTTTTTTCTTAAAAAATCATCTATACTTCTAGTTTAATCAACTGAATTAAATATGTCTTCTACAAGTAGCTTCATGCGAAACTGAAACAGAAAAATACTAGTGAATATAAAAAAAATAGAAAATCGAGAAGTAGTACATGTAATAATAATTATAAAGTTGACGTTAAATTAGAAAATATTGATAAGTTTGGTAACAGTAACAAAATGACTGAAAGATATAGCGAACCGAAATAAACCGATATTTTTTTCGGTTCAGTTCCGGTTTTTGTTCCAACCGAAATAACGGTTTTTTCCGGTTTTCGGTTCAGTTCCGGTTCGAAGCCTTGAATGTAACAACGTGAATGAAATTTAAATAACTACTTTTAAACAGTTACTAAGTCACCATCTCTTTTATTTAATGTATTTCATCGTATAATATTTGAATTTCAACAGAGATTTGGCATTAAATATGCCGAGTAAGAAAGCAAAAATCTAGTTAAAATCCAGACGTTCTTTTTAATTAATTTGAAGCAAATTTTCCAATAGGTAGCGAAAAAATTGAATATGTTCGTGATTCTTATTGAATTTTTCAGTATTTATCAGAGTATAAATTTCTTGCGGCTGTACGACCCCATAAGATAGGAAATCTTTCCTTTTTAACCTTTACCTTTTTAGAACGTCAACAACACTGAACTTTCTAAGGGGTGAATGGTCCCTTCTAGCCATTCTTAGTATGTGGGCGAAGTGCCTGGCTCTTCGTTTGCACTCAGTTGGGACAGAGCCTCTCAAAAGGCAGGTTACAGAGCAACAAGTGGTCATATTTGAGAGTCTCTCATTTTTAGAGGGAAGAGAAAGTTAATATTAATACATTACATACAGTGATGTTAATTTGCATATTTATACTTCACACGCGAGTTTGTATAAGTTTGTCACTCTCAACCGTTGCTTATCACTAGCGAGGTTTAACTGAACCGAAATCTAAGCTATCAGATAAGATATGAACTTTAAATGCGTGTATCAAACACATGCTATGATGCGATTCTCAGAACCATTCTGCCCAGGCGCTCATTGGTAAATAGACCCATTCATATGTTAGTATCAATATCCAGAAGTGAAATTTTAAAAAACATTTTAATCATAATGCGAAATGAGTATATTTGCGAATTTCGCTCGCTAATCAGATCTAGAACTGCAAAAAGATAAAGCATGTACCACATGGCCAGTGAACATGTAATAGATTCCTTTAAGTATTTAATGTTCCACGCTTGCTATATATTCTTCACTTTATTTACTTTAAACCGATTAATCAGATAATTATTTTTCCGAAGTTGGTACAATAAAGTCAGTCACATATATCTATCGCTCCCGTATCTGTCATATAACTGTATGTCTGCTGCCATGTAGCTGTTTAAATAACAGTAAATTGTCTCAAAATAACTTAACATGCGAATATACAATAATTATTCAACAGCTGAATTTTTAATAGTTTATACTCTAGGCAGTTTGTATATAATTTTAGACATTTTATCTAATTTAAGGAATACTAATCTAAAGAAAACTGTGTTAGTTATTGGAAAAAAAGAAAGTGAACACCCTGAATAGATTTCTGGAAATAATAAAAATATGAGAATCTTAAGAATCTATTGAGTATAAGATCAAGAATATAATGGAAATAACAATATATACTCAAAATAATTAAAAATTTCTAGCTAAAAAAATTGGTATATATTATAAGAAATATAAGCATAAGTAATATTTGATGTTTACAGTTGCTAATTTCTATAAATTATTTTTTTCAACGACGGGCACTTGGGTTCAACACCCTTCACCACAACAAGGCAGGAGGCTGCTACTCATTTATCGTTACTGGGTGGGCACCTGTGAACCAAGTCATGGAGGTGAGTAGCATTACCCACGTCGCACCACCACAAATCCGTTTATAGGGCTGGACACTTTCATTCATCATCTCAGGAAAGGACAAGAAACGGAGAGAGTACATCCATGCCCGTGCCGGGATTCGAACCCAGGTCCTCCCCATCCGTACGGTAACCACTAGACAGGGTGGGAGAGCAACTTCTATAAAATTAATGTATTTTATCTCAAAATGGAACCACTGTAATTGGTAAAGAAAATCGCAATATATTCTTGAGGGCAATGACGCATCAAAAATTGATGAACAAATTTACTTGTGTGTAGGTAAATCAGTGAAACGTGTCAACCGTAGCGGAATTAAAGAAGCTGAATGGGTCAACTCAACAATTAACTTCATTCATAGATAATGAAATATATTTTATAAAACAGTGATTGTTTCTTAGCTACCAGTTTAGCTTGTGTTCACAATTTCAGATATTTCTTATAGAAAATGGAATGAATTTAAAAATCATCAGAACAGTTTTTCTACATCCGTAATACTAAATATCTCTGAAATTAAATTTTACAAATATCTCATATTTCAAAAACTAATTTAGCTAGTGATATGATTAATTTAGTTTCGTTTATATTTGCATATTACACGGGAATTAAAAATTAAATAATTTCATAGCACAATAAATTTTTTCTATATTTCAATGATAGGTAAAAGATATTTGAATAACTCAATAACATTTTCTTTTTAATTCACATTTACGAACAAAAGAACAGCGAAATTAATAGTACATCAAATTTAAAAACAATATGATCCATAATTTCCAAAAAGAATTTTCAAAGGACAATTCAATTTTGTAGTTTGGAAACAACACTTGATATGAAAATAAACATCATCAATGGGAAACAATTTTCTATGAAAGAAATCTTTTATTGGAGGAAAGCATTCGGTTTCTTTTATATGAGCCAATTTATCGTTTTTATATTACGTAATCTTTATTTAAAATGTAAGTTTCTGACAGATTTTTAATTAATCACTCTAGAAAAGGAATCGATAATTTTCAATAAAAATTAAAATTCATAAAAAAAATGAGAATAATATTATTCCTTTTTAAATGATGAGATATAAAAGAATTAGTTAATTTTTATAAGCAAATTTGAAGGCAAACTCTAAAATATTATTTATTCATAAAAATTGGCATTTAATTAATTCAAATTAAAAACATTTATTGAGGAAGTATTTTAATTTAAAATAATTTCAAAAATAAATTTTAACGAATATATAGCTTCGAATACCTAAAATAGAAAAAAAATTAAAATTTATTTATATAAATATTTAAATTATACATTAGATTGAATATTTAGATAAGTTTATTTTGCACACATGGAATAAGGTTATCGAAATTATGTACTAGGTAAAGAAGTTTATTTCAATTACCAAAATATAATACATTAAGATTAAAAAAAATGCAAATCACTACCATTTGACTGTAATAAATATTTTGAATTTGGTATTTAATTTTCTCACACGTTTAAATTGAGGCTTTTAATTGAAAGCTTATGAAAATTAATAACAAAAAATAGTTAAGGAAACATTTTAAAAATTAAGAATACCTTTTTGTTGGATCCCTTGTAATAAAGGGGATATTCACTTAAAATTATGTGTTTATACTGTTAAAACTGAAAATTGAGAAAATCGAGCAGTTTTAAATAGAAATAAAATTAAGAAAACTTCTATTAAGAATGAAATTCCATGATTATTTTAAACTGTGTTTCCATTTATAAATTATAGAATATATTATAAAAGTTACAAGCATGGTTAGAATACAATAATTTACAACGTTGATTTTTAATAAGAACATCATTTTATTTCTTACAGTTAAGAGATATATAGTTTCGTTGTTTCACTAAAACTAGAGAAAGTCACATAATTGTGTTGTTGTTCATGCTTAAATTTCATGGATGGTTCTTACTCTGAGTGGTTTGGCAAGAAGCAAACCGTTCTGACATTGAGATGTTTATGCGGGTCTGAAAAAACCACTTAGGAGAGACACCACACGGAGGAGTTTCTAAAATAAAGAAAACGATTGCTTCTGTGAATTGATTTAAAGACAAAAAACAGCGAAGGAGGTCAAAGAAATTTGATAATAGGGAAGATTCTTTCTAAATAATTTTTTGCTTCATATACCCAGTTATTATTGTGTATAAGAAATGTATTACAATTATAGAATTAAGTTATTAAAAGTTTTCAGTCTGTGAATAATTACTTAATAATGACTTCATGACATTTAGCTTTTGCGTAACTAAACTCATAGCCCTTTTAACAGAGATTCTTTTCCAGATTAATGGTAACGAAATAGTACTAAAAATGTATTGCTATCATTTCACATAATAACAAAAAAAAATTAAAGCGTGCTAAAGATATGAATATTTTACATAAGAATCACCCTAAATAATATGAATAATTTAGATAACCGTAGTTAGAGAGATGAATCTTTTAGATAAGAGCAGAAGTAAGAGATATTAAGCTTCTAGGTAAGAACTGCTGTAAGAAATATTAATCTTTTGGGCTTTTGTAAGAGAGATGAATCTTTTAAAGGAGAAATGAAATGAGAACTGACAGAATTTACTTCGAATTGGCAAAACTGACAGCTCATGGAAATTTTACTCGATTGTTATTTAGAATTCAAAGTATTCTGGACCAACAAAACAAGAAGATTGATTTGAGAGAAAGAAGCCAAATAATGAATAAGACGCATTTAATATTGAAATTTCCTTTTTATTTTTTACAATTTTATTTCCTTTTGTCCAATTATAAACACTTGCTTTAAAATCATTAAGTATGGAGGGTCACAGCGGTTTAGTGGTAGGGCAACGTGCTTTGGAACTGAAGGTTCCCAGGTTCGATCCCAGCCACTGTTGAACAATGAGAGATGGATGCTACGTTTCTGCATACACGTTCGTCCAAAGTGGATGCTAAGAAATTTTTAGAGTTTCCTCCCTGGCGACACAAGAATACGGCTCCCTACTATGAGAAGTTCTCTTGGAAAGTAAGTTATCCAGCGGGATTCTTATCCAATCATTGAAGACCATTTTTAGCGCCTTTTCTAAGAAACACACACACACACACACACACACACACACACACACACACACACACA
>JAPDSC010034983.1:406137-453510 GCA_026290005.1 Latrodectus geometricus | reverse complement strand
GGTCTGCATCCCCTTGTTGGACTCGGTGGTGGGTGGTGCGGTCAGGTACCGAAATTTTAAATTAATATAAATGGAAAACAAAAAATTTTCATTTCTCCCGCGGGAGCAACAACTAGATTCTCTCAGACCAAAATTTTTTGTATTAAAGAGGAAGGAAGGAAACTTCACTACAGTGTCCCCCTTCCTAATTTCAAAGGGAATATCGGGTATAGTTGGGGAAGTCAAGAAGGTTCAGAAGATGCGCTCGGGTGACTTGCTTGTAGAGGCTGCAACAGACTCTCAAGCAGCCATTCTGGCAAGCATGAAAACCTTGGCTAACTATGAAGTGACTGTCTCCCCTCACGGCAACCTTAACTTTTCTTGTGGTGTTGTCTCCGCAAGGGATTTGATTTACACGCCGACGGAAGAAATTCTCGAAAATTTACAAGATCAGAAGGTCTGTGGTGTTAAACGCATCACAGTCAGACGGGACGGTAACATTATTGATACCAAGCACCTGATTCTGACTTTTGCGACCCCAGACCTTCCGCAGTATGTAAAAGCTGCGTATATGAATTTACCCGTCAGGCCATACATCCCAAATCCCTTGCGTTGTTTCCAATGTCAGCGCTTTGGACATTCGAGAAACGCTTGCAGAGGCAAACTCGCCTGCGCTCGCTGCGCGGTGGTTGGCCACGACAGCTCGAACTGCAATGCGAAGGAGGCTTGTGTCAACTGTAAAGGTGACCATCCCTCCTATTCTCGAACTTGTCCTCGGTATGTACTAGAAAAAGAGATCACCAAAGTTAAGGTACAACAGAAATGTTCATATCCTGAGGCGAGAAAAAAAGTCACTTCACGTACTCCTCAACTTGGAGTCAGTTATGCCACAGCTGCCAGAAAAGTCACCAAATCCAGCAGCACCCAAACTGAATCGTATTCTGTTTCCCCAATAAAATTAGCCCAATTATCTGAAAAGCCAAAGTTCAAAGAATCTCCGACATTTTCCAAAAAGGCTCCTTTTGCCAAATCAAAAGCGGAGAAAGCTCTTAAATTAAAAATTTCAAAAGAACCAAAACGACGACTAATTTCCACCCAAAATGCTTTCTCCTGCTTGGAGACTGACGCGGTGTCTTTGTATCCCTCGGACGATGATGTATCGTTCGAGGAGCTGATAGATGACCCGCCTTCCAGCTCCGGAAAAGGAGCTCTACAACTTAAAAAATAACTTCCTTTGTTTCTTGGAACTGCCATGGTTTGCGTTCACATCTTGATGACATCAAGTCTCTAATAACAAAATATAATCCCGCATGCTTGGCACTTCAGGAAACTTTCCTGAAGTCCACTAATAATATTAACATGCGTGGGTTTAATTGCTATAGAAAAGACTGTGGTGACGATGGTGCAGTGTCTGGTGGTGTTTGTATATTAACATCCAATAATTTCCCCAGCACTGTCCATCCAATCAATACAACTCTACAGGCTGTGGCTGTAAGAATACATACAACCTGTTTAATTACAGTCTGTAGTCTGTATTTGCCACCACATGATGTCATCCGCCAAGAAGAACTCGATGCATTAGTGGATCAGCTGCCTACACCATTTTTGTTAGTAGGTGACTTTAACGGACATAATTCTCTGTGGGGAAGTGATGATACTAATTCTCGCGGTCGTCAGATAGAGCAGTTTATTTCTGATAATTGCCTCTGTCTGATCAATACCGACGAGAAGACATATTTCCACCTACCCACAAGAACATTTTATTCTCTCGATCTCGCCATTTGTTCACCTTCACTTCTGCCATTGTTGAATTTTACAGTAGGGAATGATCTGCATAATAGCGATCATTTCCTATTTGTCATCTCCCAGACTAGAGGTACTAGTGTAGGACAACGTCTACCTATGTACGTGTACAGTCGGGCAGATTGGACGTTATTTACACAATTGGCAGTTGTGAATGATAGAATGGTTACGATCGAAGATATTGATAATGCCGTATATAAAGTCACTGAAACAATTATATGTGCAGCTGATACTGCAATACCTAAGAGTTCTTCTAAACAAAAAAGGCGCTCGTCATCTCTCAGACTGGAGGTAGTAGTGTGCAGCAACGTGTACCTACTTACGTGTACAGTCGGGCAGATTGGACGCTGTTTACACATTTGGCAGTTGTTGATTCTACAATGGTCATGATCCAAAATATAAATGAGGCCGTTCAAAAGGTCACTGAGACAATTATATGTGCAGCTGATACTGCAATCCCTAAAAGTTCCTCCAAAACACACAGGCGGTGTAAACCTTGGTGGAACAAGGAATGTGAACAAACATACAAAAATCAGAGGAAGTTATGGGGGCTATTCCGGAGATACCCCACAACGGAGAATCTTATTGCCTTTAAGAGAGCAAAAGCTATAGCTCGCAGAGCTCGTCGTAGAAGTCAGAAGGAATCCTGGTCTCGCTATGTCTCCTCCATCACATCTTCCACATCTAGTAAGCAGTTATGGAGAAAAGTAAAAGCAGCCAATGGCATCTACACGGAATTTTCAATTCCTGTCTTGAAAACCGGAGCTGCTATATACTCTTCTCCTGCAGACATTGCTAACGTCTTTGGTGAAACATTTGCTAACGTCTCAAGCTCCGACTCTTATAGTCCTTCGTTTTTAAGGACTAAGAGTCGAGCCGAGCAAATGCCAATTCGTTTTAACCATAGACAAGCTTTGCCTTACAACTGCGAATTTCAGATGTTGGAATTGAAGCGAGCATTACGGCAGGCTAACAATACCAGCCCAGGACCAGACGGAATCAGCTATCAAATGCTTCGACATTTAAGTCCAGATTCCCTGTTGAACTTATTATATTTGTTCAATAGGATCTGGACCGAAAATGCATTTCCATCAATTTGGAGCGAAGCAATAGTCATTCCGGTCCTAAAGCCTGGTAAGGATCCTTCAGAACCATCAAATTATCGACCAATAGCTCTGACGAGCTGTCTTTGTAAGACTCTCGAACGTATGGTTAACGCCCGTCTCGTTTATGTCTTGGAAGAAAATAAACGTATACATGTGAATCAGAGTGGATTCCGTAAAGGAAGATCCACTCTTGATAACATTACTTATTTGGAAACCCAAATCCGCAATGCATTTGTGCGGAGAAACCATCTGGTTTCCATCTTCTTTGACATCGAGAAGGCATACGACCGTACGTGGCGATATGGTATTCTCCGTAAATTATATGATTTTGGCTTTCGGGGTAATCTTCCGATATTCCTTCAGAATTTCTTACGCTCCCGAGTTTTTAAAGTTCGTATTGGACACCTTTTGTCCAATATTTTTATTCAAGCCGAGGGTGTTCCCCAAGGCTCAATTTTAAGTGTATCCATTTTTAATTTATTCATCAGTCATATTCTTCATCTTTTATCACCTTCTGTTTATGGCACAATGTATGTAGATGACCTGCAAATATCTTGCCAAGGATCGAACATGCGATTAATTGAGAGGCAACTACAAACATCTGTTAATAAAATTGCTGCATGGTGTGCAGAGAATGGCTTCACACTATCTCCTAGCAAGAGCTGTTGTGTCCATTTCTGCAAGAAGACCAGCATTCATAACGATCCTGTTATCAAATTGAACAACACTTCAATACCTGTAGTCAACGAGATTAAATTTCTTGGTGTGACATTCGACCGAAAGTTGACTTTTCTTCCGCATGTTTTATATTTGCGGAAGAAGTGCGAGCGATCGCTTAATATCCTCAAGGTATTGTCAAATACATCCTGGGGTGCTGATCGCTTGTCACTCCTTCGAGTCTACCAGGCACTCATTTTGTCTCGTATTGACTACGGAAGTGTTGTATATGGATCTGCTAGGTCTTCAGTTTTACGCAGATTGGACACTGTGCATCACTCTGCTTTGAGAATCTGTTCAGGCGCATTTCGCACATCACCCGTCCAGAGTCTTTACGCGATTTGTCATCAATTGCCTTTGGACCTGAGACGGATGCAGCTGTCTCTCAATTACTACGCAAAGGTCATGTCTGACCGACAACATCCTCTACGTTCCTTGGCCATTTCTCCTGCATTAGAGAGACTATATGATGCTCGACCATCCAGCATCCAACCCTTTCTCACTCGAACTAAAGATCAATTCCATTTGACAGACCTACATGATGTCCGTTTTATTAAAACGGACTTACAATCACATCCACCCTGGTACGATCCACAGATAACTATTATTAATCCATTTGCTCCATATACAAAATCGGACACAACTTCAACAGTTTTTCAACAGCCGTATCTATCTCATCGATGTCAGTACTCATCATACACGCCTGTATTCACGGATGGTTCAAAAACTGCAGGTCATGTTGGCTGTGGCATATTTTATGCTGATACCAGTTATGGTTACAGCCTCCATACGTCCTGCTCCATCTTTACCGCTGAAGCTACGGCTGTTCATCAAGCCCTTCAGCTAGTGAATACAGAGCAGTTTCATAAAATCTGCATGTATACTGACAGTTTGAGTGTTTTAGAAGCGTTGAAAAACTATAACAATTGTCATCCAGTTGTGTCCAAGATTTTCGGAGCATTGGATTCCCTTGCTGGCGAGGGTTATGACATTATTTTCTGTTGGATCCCAGGTCATGTAGGTCTAGAGGGAAATGAAAAGGCAGATGCAGCTGCTAAAGCTGCATCGTCCCTTACTCCATTCATCTGTCCCTCTTTTCGACGTGAGAAGGGTTGTTAAAACATTTGTTAAATCTCTCTGGCAGGAGTTATGGAGTATGCAGGTCTCTAATAAATTGTGTGCCATATTCCCATCTTTCATTCCATCATCAGTTTTACCGTTACGAAGTGCCGATGTTAGATTAACTCGCCTTCGTATCGGACACACACGTTTCACACACAGACATTTGTTTCTAAATGAATTGAATCCATGGTGTGAAACGTGTGATGTACCATACTCTGTTCATCATATTTTAATTTCATGTCCAGATTTTAACTTGTATCGTTTTATATTTTTTCAAACAGACATTTTAACTTTGTATGATTTAGTGGGGGAGCCACCCCACAGAAACCTCTTTGCCTTTTTAAAGGCAATTGGTTTTATTCATTTCATTTAAACTTTTTGACTTTAATTTTATGCGAATTTTATTTTTCTTTTCATTTATAATTATACTTAATTTGATTTTAATATATATATTTACACTCAATTTTTGTCTTTTAATATTTTAAAGTTAAGTTGGGTTATCAACAATGTTTTTATTTAAATTAAATATTTGGCGCAGTTTGTCCTTATTGGACCTTGCGCCATTAAACCCAACCAAACAAACAAACAAACAAACTCATCTACACTGACGGCTCCAAGATGGATGACAGAGTTGGTGCAGCTTATGTAGCTTACTACAACAACCTAGTAACACAGAGTGGCAAATTTAAACTCCGCTCTAAAAAAACGGTGTTCTAAGCTGAGTTATTAGCTATATTTCAAGCCCTACTTTGGGCTAAAACGCTTGGGGATACAATTTGTATCTGGACAGACAGCCAAGCAAGTCTATTAGCATCGGAAACACCAACACCATAAGCCTACTTGTAGGAAGATCCAGCTAGAACTACATGACAGCCAAAACTTCAATCTCAATTGTATCAAAGCCCATGTTGGAATAGAGGGTAAGGAGATGGCAGATACACTAGCAAAGGAAGCCACAACTATTGAGGACCAACCTACCATATCCCCAATCCTATCTCAAAAAGACTGCGACTGAAGCAGCAAAGAAGGCATGGCAGATCATGTGGGATATCTAAAATACTGGCAGATCTACCCATGCTGTACTGTCTTAAGTAAAAACAAGCAGCCATTGCTAGCCTAGGCCAATTACACTGTTTGTTACTGGCAATGGCCCCTTTCCTAGCTACCTACACCGAATTGGAGCCTTGCCGAATGACAATTGTGCATTTGGAGAGGTTGGCACCCCCTTACATTACGCCACCAATTGCCCCATTACGTGCTCTTGACATTTCACATATCCAAGTATACACATAGTTCAAGAGTGGCAGAAAAATGTTGCCAGCAATGTACATGCCAGGCCCAAAATCATTGCCCTAGTTTCTTTCCTTTTGGAACACAGACCTTTTCATTCCAAACTTTAGTGAAAATGAAGAAGACAGCCAAAATGATTTGGACAACTGAACTACATTCTCCATCATCGTGGAACATGGCGATTCAATAATCACCTATAAGGCACCATAAAAGTGAGAATCTGATAGAGTATTCAGTATACCCATCACTGCATATTGTACAAACTTGTTTATATTTCCATATAATCACTTTCTCTTTCTTTTCTGTTTCTCCCTGCTTGCTTATGTATTCAAGACCATGACGTTCTAATATTATCACAAATTCTAACGTAAAATGTATCTATGTTACTTACTATCAATTGTATCATTGTACCGTTATGTAATAGAATTTTTTTGTAACTAAATAAACTTGTCCATTGGAGACAGCTAGTAATAGCAAGGTTTACCAAACCAGTGGCGTGTTGTACTGCAGCGTTTGGAGCTCTGGACCATTTGCAGGGGTGGCGCTCCTCTAACAGGGTTACTTTCTTCTCAATCCATCAGCTTCCACGCAAATCTGGTAAAACCCTTCCTGGGTTAGGAACAGGGAATTCTGGTGGTGTTTTACGTTCTACCACCCACCATGGTGCCCAACAAGGGGATGCAGGTCCCTCCAACAGTGCCCTATACGCTTTCAATACACCTCTGAAGTAGCCTCCACCCTTATCGAGTCACTCAGCAGATTTATGATCGCTTGTTCCATTTAAGACGATTGATGAGTTGAGGACCACAACACACCTCCCGTTTACCTGAAGAAAAGTCAAAGTAATGTGTTGGTCTCTGGGAGCCTCCTTTCCAGAGACACGGGTCTCCACGCATGACAAACACGTGGGTGATTTTGTCCCCAGGAGAAGCTAATAGCAAGAGGGTGGTAATAGCTGCTGAAGGGGAGCCCTCATCCTTTTACAAGTCAACCACAATGAGGGAGAAAAGAAAGAAAAAGCAAAAGAAAAGAAAGAAGACAGATCACTGGGGTACCTCGGGATTGTGACACCCGTGTTTACTTAAAGAAAGTAAACCCCCTGAGGGGCCGTTTTTGTTAAAATATAACAAACTTTTTCTTTTAAATTGTGAGTATAATTTATTTGGTACATTTTTAATTAACGTGAATTGTCAGTGTGCATATAAGAATTGGTGTACATATAATCGCCAACATTCCCTTAATACATAAATTTTTAAAATAGTGCTGATTAATATTAATGAAAACTGAATTCATTATGCCATATCATATTTTTATTCTTAAAAGTACTCAATCTCTTCATGAAGAAATTTAATATTCTTATATTTTTACTGTTACTATGCTGTTGAAACGTTACCAGCATTTTATAAATTTATTTTTTAGTATAATTGTAAAACACAATAAATTTTGTGATGGTGAAATTTAAGCATTTTTAAGAAATTGGTTTCTTCCACTTGGATAGCTGATGACTTCCTAGTCACCATCTTCAAAAGCATGAAAAATAGTTTTCAAATATAGTAGTGTTGATCTTTCTTGGCCAACATATTCAGTATTATTAGCTTGTTTCATATGCTAAATTTAGTTTTAAAGAATAACTTCCCCACACTTTTACATTATAAAACAAAAAATATATTTAATATTGAATTCTTTGTATTTAATCTCATAGGCACATTTAAAAATGTTAGGAAGATATTTTTTGAAAAGCAGTATTTTCATGATTTATTTTTCATTATAAGAAAATAATTGTAGATTATAAGATTGGTAAATTATATTTAATGATTCAAGAAAACTTATTTGGGAAATAAATTATTAATATTTCTTTAAGATGAATTGTGTGTGTGTTGAAATTTAAATAAACTTATCTGAAAATTTCCCAATTATAAGAAATAAGTTTCTCGATCAATTTTTACTGTTTAATAAACAGAGAATTAAAATGATTATTTAAGCATTCTTAAATGTAATTAATATTTATATAACTTATTCATTTGAATAGGAAATTTGGAAGCACCTATTAATATATTTGTAACTGCACACAAGTAGGCATCTACTATGAAAAGACACTAGTGATTGGAAGCTGAGGCGCATTATTCTACATTATATTCATGGCGTTATTACTAATGTGATGTGTGGCATCTTATCTATAATTCATTTACCAGTGGAAACTATTAGAAGTCTTCTAAGTCAGTGAATGATATACTAGATCATTTACGGTCGTCTCATAACTGTCTATTGTACCATGTGAATGACATCTAATGGACATTCAGTAGACCTATAAGTGTTGGGTGGGAATATTAATGTGCAAGCTATCACTTAACATTAAGTCGCTGCTGCTCAATAAACTTAACACACATGACTTTTCCTCACATGTTGTAGTTTCTGTGATAGTACAATAATGTGAAGAATATTTCCTAAAAACTATTGCAAGTAGCCTTGTCTTGTGATGCATATGCACTTTCCTTTCTCTGAAATTTTTTATACGCATATTGTTAGCATTCTAGAATTAAGGAAGTGAGACAATAATTTACTAAAAACCTGAATATCAAATAATAAAAATTAATTATACTGAAAATACTTCAGCTCTTTAACCTTTTTAGCATTGTTTCAAACTTAATTTACAAAACATGAGAATGACAAATTTCTTTATAAATCAGTTCTTTGTATTCTTTAATGATGTAATTATAAGATAATAATTACATCATTAAAGAAATCTTAATTTTTTTAAATCACATAATTTAGTGTTATGAAAAGTAAAAGGACCAAAATAGACATGTATTGTATCCTTAGCACAATTATATATTTTAAAATTAAACTCAATATTTTGTATTTTCTTTATACTTAACTGTTCAAGGGTAATTAAAGCAGGGAGTTATGCTATGTATGAGAACTATTTTTGTATGTGTGTGACTGAAAAAGGATTTCATTTCCTTCAGGATAAGTAAAACTCCAATTAGTTCTCCTTTTTACAAGCTTGATAATTTTTATTTCCAAGTTATTCGAAGTTTATGTTTTTATAAATTTTGACACAGCAAGTAATATTCAATAGTGCGAACACTCTTTCATAATTTTCCCCATTAAACATTGTTCTGTCATTGGGCGATAGCATCTTTAATATTGAAAGGGATCTTCAACCCCCTAAATCTTTGAAAATATAGTCAACAGCTTTCGTCAACAGAGAGTTTAAAACACCATCTTGAATTATTTTAACAATGAGACCTACTTAAATTAATTCAAACTGCTTTGTTCCTAATTTATAATTCACATTATCTATTTTATCATTTCCTATATTGCTTAGAATTTTTTCAAATAGATAGCCTGATTCTTTAGGAATCACACAAGTAAAATGAGCTAAATTCATAAAATTGGATAAGCATGTATACTGGTTTCTGCATTTTGAATTTTAGGCAAAAGATAAAGCAAACATTTACAATCTTAATTTTCTGATAAAGTTTTCAGTTATTTATTTATAAACTGTCCAGAGATTTGAACAGAACTTTTATCTATACAGTTCTTTTTTCAAGTAATCTATGGCAATTGATAAAACAAATGTACCAACATATGTAAATTTACATCCATACTGTCCATAGAATTTTTAAAAAATGTACTACAGATCCAGCATGAATAGAATGTAATACAGACTGCAGAAGGTGCATTACAGACCAGCAGAACAAAATAGAATTTTCACCCTGAAGAAATTTAACTATATATTAAAGATCGGAGAAATATTTATATGCAAATTAAAAAAAGTTATTTTCTTATTAATCAAATATTATTTTCCCTAGACTAATTAGATTCTTCACAGGCCTTGAAATTTTCTTACAAGCATTTTCATTAAGTATATCTCATTCTCAATTCTTTTCTCATGTGATAAAAACTCATTTAGTAAATTATCAATAGTACATCAATATATGAATTCTTGCTTATCGAAGCATATGTATAAAAAATCTACTTTCAATAGTTCTAGCTGATTAAATTTGCTTAAAAGTTCAAAGTTGATTAAATGAAACAATGTTTATCTACAGTTCAACCAACACAAATACTAACCCAATTATTTCATTAAAAACCTAAAACGCAAAGCTCCAAAGAAGTATGCAATTTATAAAGTATATTCCCATTTACTGTCAAAAGATATTCGCTTCACAGAAAAGCTTTTCTAATCTATGCATGGTTGAGCAAACATCAAATAAATAGCTTAATACTTTACGAATATTAAGTGCATTTTTATTTATTTAGAATATAAATTGTTTGCAGGTGATAAATTTTATCTTTTAAAACTTAAATATGCAGTAAATTTAATTTCGTCACTAAAAACTTTATCCATAATTATTACCCATTTTATTTGCAGTTTTAACAATATTCAATGAAAAATTTTTTAATTTTTTCAGATTCTCATTCTTTTAGTCACACTATGAGTACTTAATACATATTGCACAAATTAAAAATATTAATACAGCTTTGCTAAAACAAATTTGTTAATATCTGCATGAGCTCAATAATTTGTAGAATTAAAGAGTATTTTTACTCAAAAATAGTAAAAATTGCTTTGTGTTTCATAGCTTGATCACATACAAGAAATTTTCAGATTTTCAAGGGTAATGTGACAACTATTCTCACCACAATACTCTACCCAGATTGCATGATGAGAATGATAAACCTCATTCTGTAATAACTGTTTGGACAAAATTACTCTTGAGTGGTCCCTTTATCTGAATTACTTTTCATTCTGATTAAAAGGATATTATAGAATTAATTGAAGTCACACCCTCAAAAATCTTCAAACAATGGAAATTTGTGACTAGGATTAAATTACTTAGTTTATTTACTAAGTTTATTAAATTACTATGATTTAATAGTAAAATAAAAATGAAGAAATGACTAATAACAAACAATATGAATATACTTTATTGTATATTAAAATATATATACTAGATTTGTTACCTATTCATAAAATATCAAATATTTGACATGTTTAGAAAATTTTTTGTATTAAAACATTCAATTTTACAAAATTCACATCATTAAATAAAAATAGCACAAATCATTACTGATATGTTTATTACATTAGATGATATGTTTAAAAACACACATCTATAAGGCGAGAACACCCATTTTTATACAAACATGTAGAATTCGACAAATAATTATTTGTAATAAATCCTTATGATACCACCAAATCTAAAAAAATAAAAATTTTATTCAAATACACTAATCAATATTTACACTAATCGCAAAAATACTACCAATTATGAAATACAGCTAAACAGGTTGAACAGTTACACAGATGAAAAGTTTTGATAGTTGAGTATTCTATTGGTTTACAAAATTATGAACAATTACATAAGGCATAAAACGGCAGTAGACATTATATTACAATTTATAAAGGAAGACTTGTGACATAAAATTGTCCAGTTCAGGAGCAATTGAAGGGATTTATGGAAGAGTATCTAGGCTCTTAAGAGATGATTTTAGTATACACAATAAGTTTCTTACTCTTTCTTTTACATTAAAAAAGGAAATGTGAATTAAAAAATTCAACTGTCTTGATTTGAAATAAAAAAAAGTACAAATATAAGAAAATTCTTACACTCAAGAGCAACTCGATATTAAAAGAATGCAAAAATTTAAATCATGATTAAAATATATCAAAATTCACATTTTTATTCAACATTTTGCATTTTCTAAATCTACATACATAACAAACATTACTTTTAGACTAGTTCAGAACTAAATGCTTATAAAAAAAACCTTATTTTTTACATGTAAAATAAATAATAAAATGCAGAAATAAACGACGAAAATTTTTTCTGATATTATAAGTTCTACAGAAAAAATAATGCTGAAAAAAATTCACCAGATTTAAATTTTAATAAAATTATTATTAATGTTTAATAGAAAAGATTACACATATATATTTAAATGATAATAGATTCAATTGATAGCTCAAGGCACTGTATACATGGCAATTTCATTTTGATGACAAATTGAATATGAAGGCACAAATAGAGAGGTACTAAACTATAGTAGATGGTGCTTCATTCAAATTTTCATCTTGAAGGAGAGTCTGAAAAATATATTTCATTAGAGCCACCTTATGCAATAGTAAGTTAATTAAAAGTCTTAAAAAATTTATATTTAGCAACAATTTTAGAAACATAAGAGATAGATAAAATTTTAAACATATACTTTATTTGATGCTGTTTACAAGATAAAATATTTAATAAAAACAATAGTTAAATATATATACATAAGCAATGTGAATTGAAAAACATTAAGGGTTTTTGAAAAAAGGGATGAAATAAAGAAAAACATGAATTTGAAACTTGTCAAAAATATTCATGGAAGCATATTTTAAGCAAGTGTTGTTCTTTAAAACTGCGAGTTTTCACAAGGAAGTTTAGGAGCCCCAAAAAAGTAGTTTGAATAGCATGGAAACGATACTCTCCAAACCTTAATCTAATTCAGCACATATGGGAGTGTTCCAGAGAAGTGGTATTATTTTTTAATTGGCCCTCAACCATCTCTCCAAACTTCAAGTGAATGCAGAACTACTTTAAGTGATCAGTTGATATAATAACCCAAACAGCTTCACAAAAAGTATGAGGTATTTTTTGCTATAGTTATTTAGGGTAACCTTACTCATTAAAAATATTTTATATGTTGTCCAAAATCAGATTTTATGTTCTTGTTGATATCACAAACATTTGTATATTTTCTTGTGTTTTTTAAGTTGCAAAAGATATAATAAATCAATAATAGTAGGCAATTAGTAAACTTCTCAGTGATTTTAAAAATACTGACAAATTTTAATATGTGTTCCTTTGGATAATAAAAATAACATTTATTCCCTTATATATAGTAATATTTATAACCCTAAAACTTATACAATACATTGGTAGATTCAAATAGTATAACTCTTACAATTTAAATTATATCTTGCAAGAGGTTTTTAGATATATTAGAATGCATTTCATACAATATGAAGAAATCAGATAGTCAGTAAAATGGCAAATATTAATCTTCTTTATTTATGCCATTTTACAAAAAAGAAACAAGAACAGGAGCAGCAACCCATAAATAGTTTTATTTAGAAGAAATGTTTTTCAATTTTAATGAAAATTAGACATATAAGTTAAAATTATATTAAATCTAATGTACTTAAAAATTTGCTGAATTATTTGATAATTCTGTAGAAATAACAATGAAATTTCTACATTTTGTTAAAATAGAACACATACTAGCATTATTAGATAAGAACACAGCAGAAGCAAACTTATGTATAGAAAAGCTTTTTAACATTTACATCAGGTCAAGCTTCAAATAAAAGTGAATCATAAAACTACAGCAAAAATTTATTTAACACAAGTTTGCTGTAATAAATAAATGAATATATAATCATCTATTAACTTAGATGACAGATACTTCTTGTAACAATTCAACACAACTTTTTATACAGCTCAGTAAAATACAATGCGAGAGTTATGATTAAACGAACAGATATTCAATTGAAATTAAAAACAAATGGATACATAAAGGAAGTTTTTTTTGACAGATAAAATCTAACTAACCTGTATCTCTGAAATTATTTTGCAGACAATAAATAACAATTTTCTACTTCAAAATATAGCATGCAATAAAAAGTATATAAAATCTGTATGCTAATAAATAATTAGGTAAAGGAAAAGAGTTTTAGGAATGTGTACAATCTATGGCAAGATATTGTATGATTGAATATACATGCAAAACATTTTTCATGATTAAAAAGGCAATACTTAATAAACACTTAATTTGGATATTAAAGATAATATGTTGGTTAAGTCAACTGAAAGACAGTAATTTTCTCAATAGATAGCAACAGCAACATTTATATATTTAATGGTAGTTAAACTAAAAACCTATCACCTTTCATGAAGGAACCTTAACTTATTTCCTTTCAGTTCTGTTCATTTTGAATGTATATAATTTGATTTGAAACAAAAAATGTATAGTAAATAGTAATGAATATTTTTATGTTACACATTCTTAGAATCCAAATCATAATTTGACGTACTGAGGAAAATATCTATAAAAAAAGATTAGAGGTGAGATTAAATTTTAAATTAATAGAGATTTATTTAAAAACAGGAAAATGTTTTCCATTTAGGTGAAAGTATGAGAAAGAAACCTTTAACATGTGTTAAAATAATAATCTCTGAATTTCAGTCAGTTTTTCTCTTTAATAGTGAATTAATAAAACTCTAATAGTGAACAAAAGTAAGCTAAGTTTTTCAGGTGCTAAAAACTAATTTGCTTTTCACTTAAATAATATATATATATATATAATTACTAGGAATTGAACATACCGTGAGTGATGATATTTCTTTAGATACAGCTTCTATTCTCTCAACACTTGGTTCCTAAAATAAATTTCTTGGTTATCAATGTTTTATTTGAAGGAATATAAACAAAAAGTTTAATAATTAACATACATAATGTAAAAAGGAGAAATTTCAGTTACTATACTTCAGTGAGATATCAAAATTTCATATCACAAATATTGAAGCAATCACTGAAACATAGTTTTGAACCATTACATACATGATTTTTATTCTTTGCTGTTTTATTTACAGTATTGTGGAGAACTGGAAAGACACAATTTTCACATGATTAATTACTTTTAATGCCATAAGAATTTAGTTTCCTTTTAGATAGAACTAAATATAAATTTATGATGGTGATTATTTTGTTTTATAATATTTATAAAATAAATATCAGGATAAAATATTAATCATTATAGTAAAAATTTGCATAAATTTTCTAACATATTGATATCAATAGCATGACACATGTAAAAATGTCTACATACAGTTTAAGAATGATGCAAGAAAATTTTAATAAGACTACAGAAAATTTATTGTTGGGTTAAAAAAAATTGGAAAATAAATAAAATTTTATAATCACTTGAATTTCAATGTGTCTTTGTTCTTGGGGTGATGGATCACTATTTCTTCGGACAACTAATTTTTCAATATCAGAAGATTGCTTTGGAGCTTCTAATATAACAGGAATATCCATGGGACAAACATAATCCTCATTTTCCAGTTCTGACTTGTTACGTTTTTTCTTTAAGGCAAATTGAGGTTTTCGAACAGTCTGTGGATTATTATTTTACAAAAACAATCATACAATGAATAAATGAAAATCATACAACATTTTTAAAATTATAAAAATGGAGAAAATGTTTTGCAATAGGAAATAAAAAGTACCTTAAGTTTAACGCTAGGAGACAATGGAGTCTCTGTTTCTTTTTCTCGTTTCAATTGTGTTAATTCATCTCCCACAATATGTTTGAAATGTGTAGCAAGATGTCTTCGAAGTAAAGTTTTTGTGGGTGGAATGTTAAGAAGAGTGGCAAACAAATTTGTGTTAAACTTTGGCTCATATATCTAAAAAACACATAAGAATGTAAGCAGATACTAACAAATTTACAAACAAGATATAGTCTTTTTTTTTTTTTTAAAATCATAACTCACAATCAATGCACCATGAACCCCACTGCCACGTAAGTTTGGAGCATACTCTGACAAATCAACAGTACGCAGCCATTCCATAACTCTATGATTACTCCACAAAGCTACAAGTTCTGGAGAGTAAGTTTTATTCTACAAAAAAAAAAAAAAAAAAAAAAATGTAAGTATTAAATTTTTTAAAAAACAAAATGGTAAACTTTTGTTTATACTTATATATAAACATTAATAATTAAATATATTTTCAAGCATTAGTAAAAAATTAAAACAAATTTTTCAAATAAAAAATTCCATTTTAAAAATTTACTTCAATATAAAATCTAATACATGGTTGAAATTACTATGCTCAAAATTTTGATCATGTATGTACTAACTTTATTCAGAAATGAAGTTTACACAAAATTAACTTGAAAATTGATCACATAAAAAATTGTAGCAATTCACACAGCTTTCAAATATGAAAATGAAAGACTTCTCAACTGTGTTTAATAATATAAAGATAGCTTCAATAAATTTTTTCATTGAAAGTATGTATTTTTAAATTACTTGTAAAAGATTAAATCCAAAAGTTATTTCATACCTAATGAGATAATGTTTATTTCTATATAAAAATTTTAGTTTCACAAAACTGATGTCACTTATTTTTTTTTTTTTTTTTTTATTATTATTTTTTGAAAATTCTCATTTTAAATAGATTAATAAAATATACAGTGAATTATATATTTTATTAGTATGCTTAAAATTAGTTAGAATTTAAGTTTTTGAATTTTTTCAGTAACAAAAACGAATAAATGTAAAATAAGTAATATTTAAAAATTGAATGAAATACAGTACAGTCTCATCTGGCAAAGAACGTCGAATCAAACAATGGGGTTCAAATCCTTTTTCCCGTAGAAGTTGAATTCCCCTTCTAATGCTGACATGATGCAATTGGCTTGTAACTTTTAGAAATAGCAAATCATCCTAACAATAAAAATTAAAATAACATCATACAATGAAAAACAAACTTACAAGAAAAACAGACATTCACGTGATACTATCATTCAATACTTACAACTGTCAGACAGTGCAGAACTCGTCCATCCACTCTGGCTTCTGCAAATGCATCTTTATATTGCGGAAGACCAACATCATCCAACCAACGCACTACCCAATGATAATCTAAACTGTTTATAGCGGTAGGCACATTTAGTGAATTAGATGTCATGCTTTTAACAGCTAATAAAAGTTTTTTCTTATGTAATGGATTTTTCATGGAAAGTTCCTGCAAATATAGGGAAAAGAAAATTTCCTGACTTTAAAAATTTAAAGCTAAATAAATATATCTCAAGTCATTAGATTTATTTTGTTAATTAACTTTAAATCTGCTATTAAAATTTTTTTAAATGTTTCTGGAAAATGATTTCAGCACATACATTACTTAACACAAAAAAGTAAATTAATTATTAAAGATTCCTAAATAGTTGGTAATTTGAAAAGAAAAAAATTAATAAATATTTTTTTTAGGGTCTAAAAATATTAATAAAAATTATGTTGAACTCAAAAACTTTAAAGCGCTTTATAGAAAAATAAGTTTTAAAATATAAGAAACAAGTGAATATTAATTTCAATAATTTGTTTATATATTTTAAGCTTTATCTACTGTTTTTATTTGCTAATTTTTTACAATATGATTTATAAGTTTAAAATATAAATTGTTATTATGTTACATATGAAAATATGTATTTTACTTTGAACTTGGAAAAATGATGAATTTTTCAATATAATATTCTAAATATTTATTAGAATTATTGAAAACTATTAAATAAAGCTTTAAAAACAGTTAATGTTTAAAAAATAAATGAAATGAAAATATTATAAATTTGATCTAAATCAAGATGTTTTTTTGAAAGTAATTGATTGGTTTGATTTGTTTATTCATGCAATAAGTGAATACTATTTGGAATTAATGCAAGTAAAAAACTTAACATAGAATACCATTCTGTTTATTCACAAATAATTTGAATGCGGTAAATATTTGTAAAATGTAAATACAAATTATATACATCTAAATTTTCTTTATATATTATTATCATATATATCTATACTAAACTTATACCTTTCAAAATAATTTATTAGTTGTTAAAAAGTCATAAAATATGTATTTCAAGCTTATTCCATATGTTAAATACAATAAAATACTTCTAAAATGTTTTTAAGTAACTTGAAAACAGAAAAATCTACATAAAATTTAAAAAATAAAGCAATAACTTGGCATGCATAATAATTCATGAATTATAAAATTTAATCGAATTTATACTAAACATAACATTGTTTGCAGCTAAATTTGAAATCACAATTCCTTAACAAAATTAAGGAATTTGAAAGTAGTTGTTTATTTCACCTTTCAATAGCACTTAGGCTTAAATAATCAAATAAATAAATAAAAACTTAAACTCTCACTCTAAAAAATTAGTTTCCAGGCAAATAGATATTCTTACTTTTTCCAAATCACACCCAGAAGCTTTACTGAGCATATCTCCATTGCACATCCAACGCCTACATTCACTAATATACATGCTTAAACCTAATCTATTCAGCCAATCAACAATCATATCAGTATTCCATCGGCAAAAAGGTATGCTAAAATAAAAGTAAATAATTAGCTTTGTTTATAAACTTTCAAATTCTAGTTCAGCTAAAAAGATTTTACAGTAGCATTCAATTTCAGGAAATGGTAGAGATATTTCTATGTTTCTTAGTATTATCACCATTTTGAATACAGATAACTTATTTATAGAATAATCAATTACGACATTAAATTTTAAAATGCTTTTCACTTTATTAAGCACATTGGAATTTAACTGGCATATATAACCTGAAAAATATACCAGATTCTGAATTTCAAACATGAATTGAAAAATAGATTACATATAAATAATGTGATGTTAACAAAGCATAACACACACACACACAGTTTCCAAACTTCCAAGGGGAAAAAAAAATATGATTATTATGTTTTATTTTTTTTTTTAACAGCAAGTATAACTATTTGCAAAAAATATCAGAATACCATTCTTCTCATTAAATAAATTTTTTGAACGTTATAAGTCTATATTTATTAGAAATGAATTTCCTTATTGTAATTTTTGGAAATTTTAATGATCATTGACTCAATACAGAAAACTGACTTCTACAGCTATTTTTGAATGTTATTACCAGAAAGTAATAAGAAAAAGAAAATTGGAAATGCTAAGAACATTTCTATTTATATAAAAACTTTATATTGTTGTTGTATAATTTATAAACAAATTTTTCAAAATCATTATCTTTCCTAACTTTGATATACCTGCAAAATACATGTATAACTCTAAAAAAAAAAAAAAAAAAAAAAAAAAAAAGACAAAGCATAAAATTCCAAAGTGCAAAAATTAGCTGATCTAAAACATGCAGCAAACTCATCAAAAGAAAATAATTGATTTTGTTGAACAATTTATGATTTAAAGTCTTTAAACTGTTTTCATTAAATAAATAAAACTGCAATAAAAATTTATTTTCAATTTATGAAACAATAAATTTTTAAATCAAATTTTTATTTGAATTTAATAAAAGGCTTTAATTACTTAAATTTATAAGAAATAGTTTGGAAAATTTTTATTGAGTTCGCAGTAGATCTACTCTTTAAAATTATAATGGAGAAACAAATTGAAATAGGATTTTGTTATCTCAAGCCACCAGTTATGTTTTAGTCTTTTCAAGGAAATTTTTTTAAAACACATTATAAAATGTCATCAAAATTAGTTCATAATATGTAAGATGATGTGACATACATACTTTTTAAAACATTAATACTAACAGATATAAAAAAATTATATTTTAAACCATTTTTTAGTACAACTTAATATACAAAATAATTCATAGATAGAATTTATAGAATAAACTGCCATACTCAGATTCCTGTGGTATATCTCTGGACCATCCTAAACGGGGACCAGCAGTTGCACGTATGCCACCTCTTTTAAAATCCCCTTCTATTTTATCAATATTTTGGGATCCACTTTTTTTCCATCTAAAAAAGCAGAAGCAAAATTATATGCTTATGCTTATAATATACATAAAAACAGAAAATTCTTTTAACAAGACATACTTTGAAAACAATTTAAAAAATCCTTTGTTTCTATCTTTCTCTGCCTTAATTAAGAAAGGTTGAGGAGTTAGAGGAGCAATATAGTCAGCATTTTCTTTTTCTGTTGGAGGAATAGTAATACATTCTTCAGGAGCTGAAATCATGATATACTTTCCTAAGTAATTTTTCTCTGTCTACAAATTATTTAACTACACTTACTATATTAAAAACAATTAGAAAAACCAAAAACTTAAGTGTTCAGAATCTGCTATTTGAAAGAAAGATGAATAATGTAGTTAGAATATAACATTAATTTTCAGTTTATATTATAAATTCATGAACATTAAATCAAAGAAAATATTCTATTTCCAATATTAAAATTAATTCATATTAAAACAAAAATTACAAGAATAAAATATAAAATTTTATTTAAAAATTATATGAAAATATGTGCATAATCACTTAATTATACATTTGTGTAAACCCAAGAACATTAGTAAAAGTTTATAAAGTTGTGTTACTTGTAAAAATGCTATTAAATTGAGTGAAATAGAATATTTTCTATTTACTTAAACATCTAAAAATTTTAACTATCCATTTGTATAAAATGTCCGATTTGAAATACTTGGCACTAGTAAAGAAAACAATATTATCTCCGATAAAAGTTACTTTTAAATACATAATAAAATAGTAAATATTTCTGGAATTCCTGCTTCACATTTTTAATACATAAATTTATTCAATAAATACAGCAATTTTATATTAAAAATATATATAAAAATGTTAGCAAAATGTTAAATTATGCTTTTGCATATTGCAAGCATAAGTATGGCAGAAAGCAGTAACTTTGCACACAACTTCAAAAAATTTATATACATTTATACAATAAATACAGTAAGATTATTGTTGAATATATTTCATATACAAAAATATTTAATTGATTATAAAAACAGAAACTTCTGAAACAATGTATTACTTATTTGTTAAAACTAAAAATTTTCTGTAAAAACTTTATCTTCCCTGATTATTAAATGAGTGTAATTAATGCTTATAGTTCTAATGATTGCAGTGTTCCAATTTTAAGAACTGGAAAAATACATAGCCTTTATTAAAATTCTCACTTAACTCGGGGTAAGTTGGGTTAAAAATTGTCCCAACTTAATTATATATCTGGTGGGACTTTACTTTTTATGCCAACTTCAAAAGTGGTATATATATATATATAATAAGCACTTTATATATTTGCGCAATTAAGTATCTTATTCTTGTGAAAACCAAGTACCTAAAAGAATTAAGGTTATCTATTAGAAATATTTCACATTAGTAATTTCATGACAGGTTAGAGAAAGTGGGGAAAAGAGAACAGGGGGGAGTGTGAATTAGTTCTTAAAAAATAAGATTTGCATATTACGGACTCATAAATTATGTTTCGCAACAATTAAAATTTAAAAAAAATTGTTTGTGTTTTTTATAAAAATGACACAAAGATATGCTGATTAACTTTTAATTTCAATTTTAAGCAAGCAATCAGAGTTTATCTTTTAAAACAAACATTTTAAACTCTAGTTTATAAGATATATACATAAAATTTATTTACTCCTTGAAAAAGTATGTACATATCAATTTATTCAATGAACACATAAGAAACTTTCTTTTCTTTAGTCAAGGTATTTTTAGCACTTTATTTTTCATAGCAATTATAACATTAATAACACTCTTTTCACTTAAAAGGCTTTTCAGAAGATTTATAAAGAAAATATGTATATAATAGCAAGTATAGTGAAAACTTTATTAAACATGAAAATAACAATAAAAATATAGTTAATAAGTAAATGTAATGCAGCTTTATGAGAAAATAAATTATAGTTGTACTAGAAAATATTACTATAATATATTTTCTTTAGTGTAGCAAATTTTCTAAGCACAAGTGCTCTCTCTTTATGATCATTAATTACTGAAATAATTTAATTCTTTAAATAATGTAGAGTATAGCTTGGTTAAATAATTTTATCTTATCAGATGAAAACAACACCTTGGTTATCCTTCCTTTTCATGTAATACAGAAAAATATGTATTATATATATTTTTAAACATGTTGTACACATTGTCTTTAATTAAAAAAAATATAATTTATTTCAAAATCACAAAATCAAAATAAATGAACAAAATCAGCTTAAAATTTTATAATTTTTCCTTTATTTAATCAAAATGATTTTATGAATTTTTGCAGTTTTTCCTAGTTGACTTATGCATATAAAAATGATAAGTTTTTCATTGATATAAACTATATGTTAATATTCAGGTAAATAGCATATCATGATAAACAGAATTTAGTACTATCAAAATATTATTAGAATACAACTGCTACATAGAAAGCAGTACACATAAAAGCATTAAAACAATTAAGTGGTGCTTATTAATATTTTAGTTAGGATCATATATTAATTAAATTATTGATATTATTACCCAAAGTAGCAAAAATGGTTCATAATATTCAGCTCAATTTCAAAAATTTTTTTTATTAAAGGTACTAGTTCAAAAGTAGAAGCTGGCTTATAAATTTCAAAAGATGACTTCATTGTTGGTTTTTATCAAGCAATTCACTATAACCATTTGATGATGATGAAGGATGAATCTTGTCTTATGAATGCCAAATTAATTGATCCACTTATCTCAAATAGATGCTTGAATAGATAATTTAAAACTTATTTTTAGTGAGTAAATCTTAATTAAAGAATTTTTGTTAAATATAGTTGAGGCATTTAAAGGTTTTACATTACTGTTTTAAAACAAAATCTTTGGATTAAAAAATTTATGTTAAAATTTTTGAAAGCTGGAAACAAGACATAAAAGTGACACCCATCATGAAAGTCAGAGGAATATAAATACAGCTTTTTTTACAGCTGTATTCATATTCCTTGAATACAGCTAGTTTTTTTATAACTTAAAATAAACCACACAAAATGAACATGGAATGTCATTAACAGCTTATTTTTACATGCAACTAAAAATACAATATAGATCTGGCAATCAAAATATTTTGAAGTTTGAAGAAATAATATTTAAAATGACTTGGTTTTGAGTTGCTAAGAATATTCTTAGGATTGACTGTATTTTCTTTCATTTATATATATATATATATATATATATATATTTGAATAATTGTAGACAATTTATTTTAATCTCATAGTAAATAAATTTTAAAACTAAATAGGGTAATCTTTATAATAAAAATTAATTACTTTAATATAAAATTAATTAATAAGGTGATTTCTACTCTAAACATTTCCTTTTTTTAATGTGGTCTTAATCGAGAAATCAAAATATTTTCTTTCTTTACACTAAGCTATAGTAGAAAGAATAAAAAGTTTGGATACAATTTTGGAAATCAAAGTGATGATTCTAATAATTTGCTCTTTACTTTCTGGTATAACAATTTGAGCAGCTATCATGTACACCTTTAAAAGGAAATGTCTAAGAAATACCTTAAAAAATTTATTCATTTGAAACAAAACAAATATTTCATTTTTTAAAAAGTAAATTAACCATCTTCCCAAATACATATTATCATTTGAAATAAAATTATGAGCAAAGACAAATAGAAATAAATAATGGTGTGCGATTGAGATAATGAAAGTAATTGAGGTGAAACCATACATTTAATGGTACATTTTAAGGAATGGGTATGTGCAAGATTTAAAAAATATTTTTAACCAACATTGATCTCACTGGTACTTATTTTAAATAATGCTCTTAATTTCAGTATTGAAGGCAGCAGTGAGGTAAAGGATATTGAAATTTTGTGAGCTTTGTATAAAAGCCAATTTTTCCCCCAAATTTCATTAATCCTAAGGCAACAGCAGCATGCAGTTAAAAAAGCATTCAGCCAGCTAAATATTAAAATCGATACCATCACCTAAATAAGGTTCACTTGAACTTCGTTTTCCAGATTTTAACTTAAAAAAGCCTTTACCAAATGAAACACCAGAACTCTTTGCAGATCCACCAAGATTTTTCTTCTTTTTATTGTTGAGTTTCAAACTTGAATCATTTTCAGGCAAATCATATTTTTCTTTCTCAGATGATTCATGGGAATTATGCTCTTGCAAAGGAATAATTTGTGGACTGGTTTGACGTGGTAATGTGCCAAACTGATTACTAGATGAAATATCCTGAAATTTTTTTTAAAATCGAAAAACTTTAGTATCACTTTTTTACTACTTTACCAAATTTAATAATTGAAAAAGTAAATTGAAAAAAGTTAAGTATATTTTTCAAAAGTAACACTAATAACATAAATAAATATACATAGTAAGATGTATTATAAAATTCAGAACAATTTGAATGACAGATAATCAGGTGGTAGACCACAAAATGAAAATGTGGTCCATAAAAGTAATTAGAGTTTAATTAAAATCATTTAAATCTATGTTTATTTGAATTTAAAAGCAATTACAAATAAAGCTAAGTTAATACAAAAATTTGCAAAATGCCTATTTGTTATTAGCCGTTTTGGTTGGTTGGGTTTTCTGGCACAAGGTACAAAAAGGACAAGCTGCACCAAAGCTTTCACACATAGAAGAGAACTGTTCTAACCCGCTGAATAATTCACAATGAAGCCTTTAATTTCAATAGGCTTGTGAAAAAAATATGCACAAAGTAAGGATAATAAGCACATTAATAAAACAAAGCCTTTCAACAAAATAGAAAGGTAGATTCCCAATTCTAACATAAGATAGGAATCTTGTTGAGATATTTTCTTTATAACAATTTTGAATTCATGATTCTCTAGATCATTCTAAGTGAACATAACACAAAGTTTATATTCCATTTCTTTATGTTGCTCAAAGTATCAGACATGGAATACTCTTTTAAAAAGAATCTAAATCTTGAGAATTTTGAACAAACTTTTGTATACAATACTGAACTTGCGGATAACAAAGCAATGCCAATAATTAATTTCACAATGACTATACATACAACTCATCACATGGCTCATTCCAATAAATAAATTTTTATAACGCTTTTTGAGAGAAAAGTACTAATGTATTCAAAATGATATTAAAGTTTGAGTGAAACATTCCAATACAAACATTTACATCAACTTATGAACCACAGGTATATGTACATGAAAATAAATAAAATGTGGACTGATTAAGATGTTGAACATAAAAGAAACTGATTAAAAGTTTTTTCTAAATGATGGTTCAATATATCCATTTAATTTTTTAATCATTACAATATTATTATCTGAGATTATTAAATAAATTGAGGAAATTTTCAAACAATAAAGGAATAAAAATAAATTAAAAAATATATTCATCTTTGAACTGTATTATTAATAAGGAAAAAAAGAACAATATGATTACTTATGTGGTAAATAACATAAGATTATGTTATTATGCATGTAATGTGCATTTCATAATAAATTTACTGTTGAAATGCCTTTATATAAATTCACAAACATAAAAGAACTTTTTAATTTTTTGTTACTAAAGCTAATTTTAAATATTCTTTTTCTTCCAGATACATCACTTTTGATAAAATATTAATTTCTTACTATAATGTTTAATATATTTAATATAGTGTGTAATAAATTGAGAAATTCTTTTACACAACAGAAATTGTCACAGATTGTGGTGTTATTATAAAACAGCTTTAAAAAAGATATACTAAAAATAAATTTTAATTTACCTCAACAAAATTTTGACCACTGAAAGTTCAATTTAAGCATATATGAATACAATAGTTAAAGACAGTTTAATAGTAAAATATCAAAACAAGTATTCACTAATTCCTTGTTTAATATGTGATTTAATTGCATATCAGAGTTGGATAAACTATAGTTAAAGAAAAAAATTGAAAGTTTGATTTAATTTGATATAAGAATGATCAAGATATAATATTGCACACATTTGTTATGACAAGTATTGTACACATTTGTTCTTAAATATATTAATAAATTAAAATTAAATAGCAACTGTCAATGTTTAATTTTTCACAATTCTGTAAAATACTAAGTAATAAATACTCACAGTTGAAGGACAAATATTTTCCATACTATTAGATTTGTGAAAGGAATTCGGAGTACATGAGTTATGTGAAGTATTAGAAGTATTTGAGATATGCAATTGAGTAGTATGATTAAACTGCTTTGGTATTGAAGATGTTGAAGGTAAAGTTGAATATTTGCTTGCATTAAAAAAATTCACATTTGTTTGTTTCTGCAATAAAATAATGAAGAGTTAATTTAAAGTACTATACAACATAATGTTTAGTTAATTTATAGTACTATACAACTATAACATTATGTATTAAAATACTTACATTAAAGCTGTCACTACACTGCGAATATAAAATGGAATCTGAATTCACACCATCATGAGAAGATATATCAGCCACTATAAAATAAATAGAAGAGTTCATTTCAATAAAGTATCAAAGAAGTTTTAAAACTGATAATATGTGATAAGTTAAAGTTTTATGTTATAGGAGGAAAACTAACAACAATTTTCATTTGATATTTCAACTAAGAAAAAAAAAATTAGATTTTAAAAGTAATAAAGGCAAGAATGAAGCCAAAGCATTGACTGGTCATCTTTCTAAAACTGATTAGTTTAAAACACAAGAGGAAAATATGAAATCAAACAGAAACTTAATTTAATAAGTGTATTACAAGGATTTTTTTTTAAAAAAAAAAAAACAAAAACAATGTTAAAATGTTTGTTTAACAATGTTTTTTAAAAAAGCAATGTTTTACAAAATTTGGTATTCTTGAAGAAATGGTGTAAATCTACATTATTTTATGCGCAGTTAAATATTTATGGCAATATCATTTTTTTTTCTTTGAAAATATTTCACCATGGATTAAGAGACAAATCTTTTTAATACAAATATCATTAACTTTGCATATTTGTCTTTATAGATCCTTTACTTTAAACCAAAAGTTGTGCTTTCATTAAATTGTCATTTTGTAAATCCCTATAATTTTTCTTCAGATAATAATATGGATGATCTATTACAAGTAGATGATACATTTGACAATTTAATTTTCAGTCATAACAACACAATTGCACATCCACAAATAAGTAGTAATCCATGTTATGTTAGCATAAAAAGTTCATTGAGCAAATGAGAAGATAGGGAACATCATGCTATTAAAATTGAAAATCAAGCTACCGTTACAGCCTAAAAACATCACTTTTAAACCCATCAGTTAACTGAACGAGTTACATAGTGAAAATATTGTACCGAACTAAAATCTGAAGCATGAGTATAAATTAGTTATTACAATTCAGAAGATTCCAAGAATGCAGATTAATGGAACTAGATTCGTTTTCTTAAGCAAACATTTTACATCATAGAATGAGTTGAAAGGTAAGCATTCTATAAACTTATTTCAAAGTTAATGAAATCCTTTCATAAGATATGCAGCGTACTAATTCTTTAACTGTTTTGATATTGATTTCAGGATTTATAGAACATTCTGTTCTAAGTTTTTAGAAATAATGTCCAACAAATTCAATTTTTTGGTTCATTAGAGTTTGAGATGAAAATGCTTATTTACAAAGTTAAAATTTTTCAATGAAGTTTTAAAATTTTATAATACTTAATCACACTAATGCACTATGCGGATGTGCTTTACTAATCCCCATCACATGTACAGATAGGCAACATGTTTATTTTATTTAGTGTAAATCGAGATCGACAAAAAATAAAAATTGCTTTTTGTAAAGAAAACAGTCTACCACTGTTAATCACCATTTTAACTTCCTTGATTTAATCAGAGTCTACTGTGCTAAGAAAACAAAGACACAGTAAGAATCTCGATATTATCATTTGATAACATTTCAAAATTATAAAATATTTGACAAAGATAAGACTTCACTCATTGACAAAGATAAAGTTCTCCATATTATTATCTGTCATGTTTATCACCACACAGAATTCCTGCATAACTGCCTCCACAGTCTAGATAAAATTCCTTAATTAGTCAAGTAAATCAAGATGAAGAACCAAAATTTTGTAAAATATATACATTAGCTATTTGCAAAATAAATATATTAATAGACATTTCATTAATAAATGCTTTAAGGTAATATCTTTGCAGACTTGTCCCACATAATTTAAAAAAGACTGATAATAAATTTATATACATTAATAAACTTGTAGGTGTTCAAAAGAGAAATGAACATTTAAAGAGGCAGCAATATAATTAAATTGCATTTATTTTAAACAGCAAAATTGCAGAGACAATTTTGCACAACATATGGTAAAACATATATCATAAGAATTTGCTTAACTTTCTCAGAATGAAACATATATTATCTAAAAATCTTACTTTTTGGTTTATAAATTGTTTATTAACATATTGATCACTGATAAAAGTTATAACCACGAAACAGTGAGAAATTCAGAGGGGTAACATGACAGGCATAAAGAAAAACAGAAACAAATTAAAAAATATGCGACTTTTAATAACAGTTTTACTTAATCAGTAAAAATAACAAATATTTTGGTAGCACTATTAGGTTTATAAAGCACAAATAAGAGCCTATCATTATAAATTATACTTCAATTTTGATATTAATATAGTGACAATTTTGACTCACATATGAATTTAAATAAATATGATACCATTAACTTTTATTTTGTTTTAAATTTAAAAATTAAACCAAAGTACATTGGATTATAAGATTAAAAGGATAAATAAAAGAATGAAATGTCATACCTTTCCTACTATGACCAGAAAGAACTATATCTTGTAACTTTTTGTATTTGGTCAGAGATGACCGCAAATCATCCAATTTATGATCCTAAAAATATTGTTCTTGATCTTAGAATACTTGCTATTATATTAAGATTTAAACAGTTAGTAAATTCATTTTAATCAGAATTATTTCATATGAACAAGGATATACTTTAATATAAATAGCTTAATAAAACAAAATAAAACCAACAATGCATTCTTGTTATACATATTTTAAAACCAAAAAAGAAACCCCTCTGATATACATAACTTTAGACCGATTTCTTTGACATGCATTTTAAACTAATTGACTGAGTGAATATCAGTTGATTGCCTGGAGTTTAACTTGGACGCTTGAGGCTTTATATCAGAGATCAATGAGATAGGCTGGCTTTAGACAAAGTTATAATACCACTGAACAAGAAGTAAGGCTAACACAACATGTTAAGGACGGTTTCTAGGAGAAGCAGAGCTCTGTTTTTGTGGATTTTAAATCAGCATTTGACTGTGTTTTGAGAAAAAGGGTCCTTAAAAACATTTGAAGATGACAATCTCGGATAATCTCTTTAAATGGAATAGTGGCTTCTTATCAAAAAGGTTCATTAATATCAAATTTGAAAATTCTTGTTCCAGTTTTGAATAGACCAGACAGGGCCTTCCACAAGGATTAGTTTTAGATCATGTTCTATTTAACATCCTGATGAATGATTTAATGAGTTACATCAAAAAAGCTGTCCAAGAAATTAGATCTTTGCTATATGCTAATGACCTTGTCTTTTGGTCAACTGGCTCAGATATCTGCTTTAGATTACTTATAATTTTAACTCCCCTGAAAAATGAGTGTTCAAAAATAAATTTGAGGATAATCTTGAGAAGACTACTTTCGAACTTTTTACTTTCAGCACAAGGAAGCACAACATTAAGTTAGTTTATAAAGATAAAACTTTGCACAAAACTGAATGTGCTACTTACCTGGAATCAATCTTGATCTTAAACTAATCTGGACGAAACATATAAATAAAGTAATAGATAAAGTAACAAGTCGCTTTAGCCTATTAAAAAAGAACAGTTGGGGTAAAGTGAGGAGCTTCTCAAAATGTTCTTCTCTCAACCTTTAATTCATATATTCAACTTGTTTTTGACTATGGTGGAAAGCTTTTTATTAATCTCTGACAGTACTCTATCAAAACTTGACATTGCACAAACAAGGCACTGGGACTCATTAATGGAGATGCTAACTCAATTCCTAGTGCTGCTATGCAATTGCAAACTGAAATTTATAATTTATTTGATAGACAAATCTATAGTGCCACATTACTTTGATGATAGAAAGTTTTTTTTTTGGCACAACTATGCCCTTTCCCAGATTAGATTAAAACATAGCATTCTTTCTTGTTTGAGTTCTATCACCTTGCTAGAGAGTTTAATTTTATGGATCTGAGACAACTCATCTTTAAACCACCTCTTTTCCCAAGTACTTTAAAATTTGCTACTGTAAATCTTACCTTCGTTCAGCCAGTCCATAAACATATTTCTATACAGGCTGAGTTAAGGGTAACTGCTTTGGCAAATATTCATGAGAGGTACCCAGTTCAGAACTGGCTTCATGTTTTTACTGATGGGACAGCCACGACTTCCTCTGGCAGGCTTGGTGCGTATTCCAAGTTATTCAGTCTTAAAAGCTTCTTAATACATGGGTAGATAATTTTGATAGTGAAATTTATGCAATTTTAATGGCCCTTAAAGCTTTTACTGAGATTCCTAACTAAATGAAATTGTTCTTTTTATTGACTCTCAGGCAGCTATACAATTAATTAATGACTACAATCCATTTCCATCAGAGATTGAGTATAAGCAGCTTACTGACTCATTTTTAAGCTTTGGAAGACATGTTCTCCAATGGATTCTGGGCTATTGTGGTATCCATGGTAAGCAGCAGGCAGATTTGACAGTTAAGGAGGCTTTGACTTTACATCCACCATATCTCTTGATCCATCTGTGAAATACCATACTCAGGAACAATATCCTACAAAGAGGAATTTCCCTTTTTCAACACATGGCAAATGGAAAGACTTGGAATTGCCTTCTTGATATTCAGACTCAAATCACTTGTCATTATACCTGGCACTCAAGGAGAGATGTTTTCAGAATCATTACTAATCATGATTATCTTTACTGGATTAGACTTGCCACTTTATTCCCTCTACAATAACGTGCCAATGACTGGAAAACATCTTTTTAGTTGTCCCTCTCTTCTTGATCTTTGTTGTTCTGAAGCTAATATAACCCTTTCTAAGTTCTGGTACAATCTCCGAATTGTATTAGACTTCAAGATGCCTCATGTCCAAGAGGGCATAATTAAGAAAAAAAAAAAAAAAAAAAAAACAACGCATTCTAAATTTGATTTTAAATTCTTGTTGAATTTTAGTAACAAATCTTTTATGAAAATAGTTGCGTATGAAATTACAGTAAGTAAACTATATTATTTGAATTCACTTTGATTTAAATGACACTACAACAAATATAGCCTTAATTAGAAAAGTTATTTTTCATTCATAAATTTGCATAAAATGATGAGAAGTGAAGTTCCAAAAGTCTATTCTAACTTGAAATATGAGTCACATGCATGTTTTAAGTAAAATCTAATAATATTTCATTGCATAATGGATGGTGGAAAACTCTTTAATGCAATGTAAGGTAAAATTAATTCGATAAAATTAATTTTAATATTGGTTAGGAGATACACCAATAAAGATAAGTTTAGTTCGCAGAAAAATTAATGCATGCACAAACATTCTTTCAACTAAGAAAGTAGCAAAAGTAGTTGTTAAAAGACAGATTTAAATAGCAAATTTGTCCAATTTTATAAGATTGTGCAAGAAATTATTTATATTTATGAACATAAACAAAAGATTTAGAAAACACTAATGTGGTAAATTTTTGTTACTATTAGAGTAAAAAATTAAACTGAAGTTAAAAAGAATAAAGTTTTACATTTCATTAACATGTGTTCATAAAAATTTATGAATAAATTTACTTTATATTTTGGAAAATGATTGAAAATTATTTTGTTTGTGCATGTTAAATTAAATATTTTTAAAAGCACTTCTTCTAAAACTCAACTTAGCAATTGTAATAAAATCAAAGTCTTGCAAATTAACCACCAATAAAAAAAATTTTTAAATTCAAACAGAAATAAACAAAGGAGAATTAATATGTAGATAAATCTTTTATCTGATCGACAAAGTTAAGATACTTTATGAAATCAAAACATTAAGGAGAACAATTTCTATTCAGTTTTAACTACAAGAATTGTATTTAAGTATGTAAATGTAAAATATCATGAAAATTTTATTTTTATGGAATTTGAATATGCAGTTATATTTAAGTAGAAAAAGTAGAGAGTGAGTACATGAAAATAGAAAGTACAGTATCAAAGCTTTCACCTGCACTAAAATAATTTAAGTGAAAAACTTTGATATGAATATGGCTACATAATAGGAGAAAATATTTTGAACAGAAAACACCAGTGAAAGACAGATTTCTATGCTATTTCACTTTAGAAATTACTAAGAAATAAAATCAGAAATTCATAGCATTATTGCTACACATATTATGGTGACAATATCAAATGTGGTGCAACAAATGAAGTAAATTTTAAATTACCTTATTTAATAATACAAAATATTATTTAACTTTGTACAAAACAGCTTAAAATTCAAACATTTCAAATTTCTAATCGAATTTTTCCAAGTTTCAAACTCAAAATTCAATTTTACAATAATAATACATTTGCGACTTTAAACATTTATAGAATAAACACAAGTTTTAATATTTCAGAATAATGCACAGAGATCATTTTGTTTTATACCAAAGAGATAACTTAAAGTTGCAACACAAAAAATTCCATCACCAGAAATAAATCGTTTGCAAATAGATAAACAAATTACTAAAACAAACAATATCATTAAATGCATCACTGATTATTATAACAATTAAAATTTCAATTTAAAACATTAATAATTATTAAAAATTTAAATTTTGAAATATTTTTCTACAATCTTACATTTTTTTGAAGTATTTGTCATATTGTGCCACCACAACATGAAGAATATGAAGTTTTAGTCCTTACTTTAACAATGGAAAATACAATAGCTGACCCGGTAATTTTATGAGAGAACAGAATGCCTGCATAATAATCAATGTTAACAAACAGATAATATTGCATAAAATGACAGCAAAAGCCAATTTGAAATAGGACAGATATCTCCATAAGAGTAGAATAGTGAATTAATGGGAATGTCAGGAAATTTGACTAAGATTGCACTAATATTCATAGTCTATGAAAATTAAATACTATTAGTATAGTCATAGCCAGCTTGCTAGATTCAGAAATACACTAGGCATTAGGTGATTGGAAAAATCTTGTTTGCTTTCAGATGAGTCTTGATATAAGTTATTAAGTGATGATGATAGGATTTCAGTGAAGTGCAGTTGGAGAATTCAAACTACACAAGCTGGTGGCCACATGAGAAAGTTGTTGACAAGAAACGGTTGTGTCTCATTGTAACTATAAATCCTTAAAGATTAATAGCACAGTATTATTTCATTTTGCATATTTAAACAATGTTGGAATTTTATAGAATGACTACACTTCATGTTATCTGTCAATATTATTTCTGATGAGTTAGAGAATCATTCTGAACAATTTCAGTGAATCACTACCACCTCGATTGCCAAATAGGAATCTCTGAATACATATAGTGCATGATAAAAAGGTCAATATGTGCTTAAAATTATGCATTCGTACAATCTTCTAAATTAATGGTATCTGCATAGGTAGAGGTTTCCCATGAATTATAGTGTATTTTACTGATCTCATAAAGATCTGAGCATGAAAGAAATCTCCTGTTAAATTAAAAAATTTAAGTCATTCTCTAAGTAATTCCTTTAATGAAACTATAATGTATTAAGATTTTATCATATTGGATAAATAAGAAATCTTAACTTATAAATAATTTTCTCATGATTGAGTGAATGTAGTTTAATATTATACATTTTAACATGATAATTTCAATCATATATATATTTTTTAAATATTGATGTTCATAATAAAATCAGCAAAATGTTAGCATAAATACCTTTTCTTCACTTGACACTGCTACTGAATCCAATGTTGGTTTATGTTTGTCATAATCATAACCTATAATGTAATATATAATCAATAAAATTCATAACATTGTTTCAAATTTTCATTGGAGAAATTAGATATAAAATATTTAAATTACTAAATGATCTTAAGTTTAGAAATGATTATAGTTGGCATAAAAATATCAGTGGGCTAAGGAATTTAAGTTAGTAAAACATTTATACAAATGCACATTGGATAATTAGAATATTGAAAAAACAATATTTATCTCTGAATTTGTTAGTAAATTATTCATGCTCTTAAAGCAAAACTTACTGAAGAAAATATTAGAGATAAATAAATCAGATTTCTGAGCATTGAAAACGACAAGATAAAAAGCTGTAATGTTAGTCTTTTTCTTTAAACTGAATTATTTACTCTTTTTTTTTTGTGAATTATTTGACTTAAAATAATAACTTAAAAATTAAAAAAAAAATGATACAATAATAATTTTATGTAAAACCAACAAAACTGTTCATTATAAAACATATTCTTTAAACTATAATGTGATTATATTGTAAGTAAGACTATAAAGTTTTAATCTAATTTGAATCAATCAAATATTGATATTGTTATAACTCTTGAAATATAAGCTAATAATATCACTTCATGAAGACCATACATAGAAAGGCATAGTAATTTTACATGAATTTACAAAAACTTGTAAGTAATTTGTTTTTAAATGTTCTAAAAAATGTTGAAATCAAGACAAATGATAATAACTTTAGTAACAGTAAAAGTGAAAACATTTCAGGCATAAAACTGCAAAAAATACAATAGATATAATTTCATTGAAATTATCTCAATTCATATCATTAAATTATTTTATGGAAAATATTAATAAATATAAATCGATTCTTTAAATATGCCATTAATTACCATTAATATAAATGATTGTCAAAGTCCTAATATCATAGGCACTCAGCTTAATATATGAATCTAAAATGTGCAGATAAATATAAAAGCATTTAAAAACAACAAAAAAATATCATTAAATAAAAGAAGTGTAAATTGCTTGAGGTTTGAGTTTAGAGATCATATTGATAAGGGCAACACTTAAAAATATTTTAGATGTAAAATTCATTAAATTATGTGGACATGTTTTGATTATAATACAGTGAAGATTATAGATTTAAATTAGGGTGGTTACAAAAGAACCTAGTAATGTGACCAAAGGTCTATTGTACTATACACTAAAAATAAATCTGTTATTTCAAGAGGCCAGCAGCTGAAGCAAAATTCAAGAGACATTTATCAAGGATATCCTGCGGAACGTTTAATTAAATGCTGACCCAATAATGTGTAGAAAAATTTCACATTCATATAGAATATGTAATGAAGTTTCCTCCATATATTGACAGTCCTGCACACAAGTAAAATAATCTAATACGCCATCATGGTAAGGTGTCTCTTAAGGTGGCAGTGTCCTATAAGAAGTCCCACTACTCTCCTTAAATAACTTCTACTAATCTTTAATGTTTTTTTATTTTTACAAGGACAAGTACTATTTAATAGCTTTGTTTGTCACTGATAACTGGCATTATATACCAGTTCAAGAATTGTTTCTTCCTGAAGAGATCAAATATACTGCCTATGATCAATTATTTTAAAATACCTAGCACTGGTTCAAGATCCCAAAATTAGTTGTTGATCTAGCCCTAGACAGTTCATCAGCTAACCAACTGACACTAGAGAAAACCCACATAAGGGAACTATTGTTAGCTAATTTGCACTGAGTAATGTAGCATTGCCAGAAAGGAACAGAAGTTAAAGTAAATTCCTGCAAAACCAGTAATGCAGCTTAAATGTCAGAACAGATAATTATTCTCATGCAAAAAAAAAAAAAAAAAAAAAAAAAAAAAAAAAAAATTCTTATGCACATGAGAATGACAGACTTCTGATTGGAATACAGTTGTATGTTTGTTTAAAAGGAATGATAACTTTGTAACATCAGTTGAACAGCAAATATCAGCCCAGTGTTGGAATTCATTTTTGAGCCATCAATGTACCAGTAAGAACTGGTGACAAAACTATACGTCTTTTTGTAAGGGAAATTGTTAACATAAGGCTTTTCAAAAGCATATTTAACAATCAAGTAATAAGTAGACATACTTGGAAAAGAATGACTAATAACAACACTTTTAAGGTTTCTCGAAGAACAAAATTTGGAGTAATCCTTCCACTGCCCTATATTTTAAAGCCTTTTCTTAAAAATATAGCTTCCAGTCCAACACACATGCAAAGATATAGTATACTAATCAAAAGCTTAAGTGCAAAAGTGGCAGTTGTTTCAATACACCCAGATATGGGTACACTAAACAAACTTTGAAGTTTTGTTAATTCTTTAGAAGATTCATTTATGATTCTAGACGACCAGACCACTGAGCCAATTAAATAAAAATAAGACAAATGAACATAGGGTTATTTCAATGAGTAACTTTGAGATTTAAGCCTCAAGTTCTTCCAAATGTATTTCTACACATTGAAGTGTTTATTGCTCATTCAATACAAAAGTTGAAATGTCTGTTCCAACTTAAATTCAAGTCAAAAAATATTCCTAAGAATTTCACTTCTTTGGAGCAAGTTAAATCTTGACCAAAAAAGTTATCTTTTTCAAATTAAGATTCTTTTTCTTTGTGAAAGCAATCTAGTAGTTTTTTGAGGATTCACAGAAAGACCTTCATTATTACACCAGCTCATTTCGGCACTGCAAATAAAGCTAAAGTTCATTTCATCAAATATATCTCTGAAGGTAATAACTATAAATCTGGTTATGCCAGACATATTAAAAACCTGTAGAAGGGAATCCACATCACAAGAATGGTGAAAGAACACATTCCTGAGGACAATCAGCTTTAGATTGGGTCATTATTTTTTTCTCACAAAAAGAAGCACTGGCAAATGTATCATTGAAAACTTCAGTTATCAATATTTATATCATACAAGTTTGTCATTTTTTATAAAAATTTTCCATAGAAAGTGCAAGAAATTATTTACAGTTCAAATATTAACTTACCATAAAAGTAAGAAAAATTTAAAAGAAGTAAACTTGTACCGTGGTAAAACACTGTATAATTAAATTTTACTTTTAAATAAGATTACTGAGCTTTATCTATACGAAACTAAGAAAAACCATATTTTTAGCACCTTTATTCCAAAAAATAAGTATGTAGAGAAAAACTGCAAAAAATAAATTAAAGATGGACTTTAAAAGAAAAAAAATCTTCTAATACTATTACAACTCAACAAAAACAGTACCACTAATAATAAATAGTAAATTATCAAACTTTCTAAAATACAATTTAGGAAATTTTTATTTTAATATTTTATTTTCACAATATTCAATTCCAAAATCTTTTCTACTAATTGAAAATAATTATTATAACATTTGAAATATTCTAAAAAAACTAATATTTCATTATCTATTTAGCTATTTTGTAGGATCGAATGAAATGAACACATGGTAGATATTAATCTATCAGTTATACAAAACAGAGGAACAAACTTCTTACTTCTAAGAGGAATTAAAGCGAAATTAAGCGTGCACAGCACTTCAAATTTTAGAGAAATCAATATATCTATACTCTACAAATACCTAAATATTTTTTCAATTTGATAATTTCATAAAAACGTAGAGAAATACATAAGGTCATAAAAAATTAACAGAAATTTGAAATTATAAATAAAGTATACAAACAATAAACAAATTAAACAGTCTAAAAGTGTCACTTACTATCATGACTTGAAATTATGTGAGACCCATTTCTAGATACTCTGCCTTTTAAAACAGCATATTCTGTTTCTAGCTCAATAAGGCGAGATTTAAAAGTAATAATTTCATTCTGTGAAAAAATATGCAGATATAATAAATTTGTATCACTAATATTTATACACATAGTTTCTGGTAAAAAAGTTTTATAAATACCCTTAGGAAAACCAGCAACAGCAAGTTGAAGGGAAAATGTTAGCGTAATTTGGCAAAAGGTATAAACCATAGGGAACAAGCCTTAATTATATATTAAATCTTATTGTTACAACACAGTACAACAAGTAATGATTTATCCTTAGTGTTAGGTAGAATGAAGATATGCTATATATGGCTAAATTTACAAATGACTGTAACAGTGATAAATTACAGAATGCATGTCACATTAGACAATTTGTCATTAAATGATGCCAATTTGTGTCTACACAAACACCACTCAGTTAATAAAAAGAAAAAAATAGCAATAAGTATATTTAATGTATGATATGCTATAAATTTTCAGCACATATTGATTAAAATTTAATTATTTTCTGAATTAATAATGAACACATCATCAAAAAATATTATACTTTCAATTGTACTTTTACCTTAAAATTTATAAAATTTTAGATTTCTATCAAAGCTATTTACCTTCATTTTCATAAAGGCCGTTTCTATTAAAAATGCACAATGTTTGATATTTTTATTTTCTTGTGGTATGATTAGTTTTATGAGAAATATTTAAATAGAAAAATTAGGTTGAAAAATTTCTTTTAATAGTACATTAAAACTTCTGAAATCAATATTTATTTTCAATTAGGCTGAGACTTACATTTTAAATTGGATTCCAAACTATTTCAAACATCTCAGTTCGAGGTGAGAATCAAACCCCCAAACAATTGAACTGAAAGGCAGAACGCTAATCAATAGCCTGTCTATATGACAGTAAAATGCTGTGATAAAAATAAGTTGAAAAATTTATTTAAATGTTTTGCAATTTAGAAATATAAATATAGTTTTAAAACTATAGGCATACATGAAATTATCTACAAATTCAAAATAGTATTGAAGTAAATCTTTGGGTGCAGAACAAGAACTGATGTTGTAATGAAAACAAGTTTGGTTCTATTGATGTTCTATAGGTTTCTTTTTTTTCTTTTTTAAATAAACACAAGGACTAATAAGATCAGAACATAAACTTTAAAATAAACTCTTAACCACTACATTTACACTCAAAAAATGAGTATCAAACATATGAACATAATACAGAACAAGAAACTTTAAGGATGACGAAAATCGATAGTAAATTCAAAGATTGGATCAAATACAAGAGAATCATGCAGTATTTAATATTAAGTGGCGATTTTTTATACCTTCGATCACATTATTTAACCTTTTAAACAATTAAACAAAAAATTTAAACTTACAAATAAAGAAATAAGAATGGGTAAAAACACATATCATCACTATTCCACCAACACTATAAGCATTTTCTTATTCAATGTATAATCTTAATACTAATACTTATCTAATACATTAGGAGAAAATTAAGAAATTTTTATTGTAACTGCTTTACTTTGATGTGAATTTTGGACCAGATATAGCATTTACCAAACAAATAAATAATGAATAGAAGCTGCAACTTATAATCCAATAAGTAATGATGAAAATTCTCAGAAAATTCCATGTTTTAGCTAAAAAATTTTTTATTTTATAAATATTATAATATACACAGAAGTGTTCAAATTCTTTATGAAACAAATTATCTTGAAATATTATTTAAGTATTATTTATTTAAAACATTTCAGAAATTTTATTTACTTTCTTTGCAAAATAAACATAATATGTATCCATCATAATACTTTGAAATTATACCTAAATATCAAAATAATATTGTAAATAGATTGCATGAATTTAGAATCAAGCTTATGTAAAAGTTCTTAAGTTTCTTTCCATTAGTTTTATATTCAAAATGAAACTGGAATCATTCAAATAATTTAAAATTACTATTTTATAACAATACACAACAAAAATGAGTAAGGAACAGAATTTTCACAAATACAAATAAATTTGGCAGGAAAAGTTCTACCATATATTTCAATCGTAAAAAAAAAAAAAAAAAAAAAAAAAATACTGGATGAATAATTTATAATTTACTTAATTCTGATATAAAAATGAGTGAAAAAATCTTAGAGGGACTATTACTTCATTTTTAAATAACTGAAAAAAAATTTTTTCTTCAGATATTTTCAGTCAAAAAGATGCAAATGACGGTATAACTTGTAATTTAATAAATAATAAGTTGAATATGAACCACATAATTTTTTTAGTGATATAAAATCAGCTTGAAAGTCGGTACAACAAAGACTTATACGGGAATAGAGTTTTGTAATACATTAGTTTTACAAGTAAACATAGTTTGTATTTTTAAAAGTTTTTTTCTGTTTCATAATGAGATCACGCAACAGAATAATGACAAATGTTAACTATTCTATAGTTAAAAAAAATGAGAATGAATTTTATACATTGTTATAAGATTCCTAATTACCCAAAACATAACTCCTACTGAGCATGCATAACTACATTGGAAAAACAAAATATTTTGAAATAAATAAATTATTAGGATTAAAAAAACAGCCATTCTGTTGAGATTGTGTACAAATATCTAAATGAAGGTACGTGCTATATACTACAGTTTATTAGACTTTGAATATGGAGAACTACATTATGTCAGATAAATTTCAATATATTTCATACTTGATAAATTTCATACTTGAACAAATATTAAGTCAATATTGTCAATGTTGCAGGCAAACAGATAACAAATATTTTTCTTCTCAAATTAAGTAAAAATTTTATAATTTATTATTTGAAATAAAAAATTAAATATTTACTAAGAATAATAAAAATAATAATCTATTTTGAAAATACAGAATTTTTCTTGCATTTATTTGATAATTTATATTTATTTTATGTTTTTTGCACAGTATAAAATTTTTCATAGACAAAACTTACTTCCAGTTTTCTGCATTTGTCATCACTTTCTTTTCTGTCTCTTTCAGCAACAGTCAATCGCAGTCTTAAATTGGATATCTCAGTTATTAACTCAAGTTTACTATTTTCAACTGCAGATCGAGCTAAAACTTCCTGTACATGATATTTATATCAATTTAGTATAATCACACAAGAGAGTTGGAAATATACAATATTAATAAAGATATTTTCATCATACCACACACAAAAAATATTTTAAAATATTTTAAGTAAAATAAAATTAATTTTCTTTATAAAAAAATTCAAGATATAATTCAGAAAGACACATTAAATATGATGAATTAGAAAATTTAATTCTATAAGTAACACATTTATAGAATAAAAGCAACACAAGTGAGAAAATGAAATGCATATTTTGATAGTATTTCCCTTTTTTGATACAGATGATATCATAGCAATGAAACTAACAAGTCACTGTGAACATTCCTTTTGAAATGTCCGTTTATCCCGTTAGCTTCTCTGATGTCTATGAAATGAATCTCAAAAAGTAAGAAAACTGTTCATGATGCCATTGATTATGATTTAAAAGCAGTTTTCTTTCATATGCTGTGCATCAAAATGGTTGTTTATTTCTAACTGTGAGTTTGACTTCATTAAATACTATAAGATGCATAAGTTTTAATTTAGTTATGGCTTCTAAAATTTTATAATTTACATAACTCTCCAAATCAAATCAACATGGTAATTTTTTCAGCTGAGACACAATTTTTTCTGAGTGCATACATTTTTTGTTATCAATCTGTACATACTTCAACAATTGGTGTGAAAAAAACAATCACAATTTTGAAAGCAAGTTATTTTCTAACTATGTAAAGCAAACAAAAATATCACATAAATCAAATTATTAAACAAAGAATAAAGCATTTGAAAATTATTCTGAAAATACAGGTTTTACCTAATACCATTATCAATAAAATTATAAGTATTCAAATAAATTCAAGTGATATTATAAAATTTTAGAAAAATAATTAGTATAGATTGAATAATTCTGCTTAATAAATGAAGCTGTTTGAATTATAATGTTAAATACACAATAAATGCTTGTTTTTATGAATTTGTAGAGATTGTTAAAATAGTTCGTAAAATAAAAAAATAAATAAATGTTAGGTCTAAAAACTATTTTTTTTCTCTCTATATATATATATATATATATATATACTAATTGCTATCTCTTTATAGATTACTATAACAAAAAATTATTTAGAATGCATTATATAAGAAGCACGCAAAATAAATTTCCAGGCAAACTATATCCAATTATTCATTTTTTTCTGCTATAAAACTATTTTTAAAAACACATTTTGCAAATTTTACGATGGAATGAATCATTTTCCTGTTATTTTTCTCCAAAAAATAATTATCTTACATTCATTTGCTTATTTTTCAAACATTGCAGTACATCCTTTTCTATTTGTTAGATATCAGAAAATACTTTTTCATTCTTATGTTCTAAATCTTTTTTTTTTTTTTATTTATTTTTTTTTTTGTAATGTCACTCCAAATTTATAAATTGACAAGAGCATTGGGCCTAGAACATCAATTTCTTTAAGTGATCTATCCTTGTAAAAATACCTCACAATATTTGCACTTGAAGCCATTGATAATAATTTAATGCATCACCTTTAAGGCAGGAGTTAGATTAGGTAGGAGAAATTCCATAGGAATTACTTCAAAGAATCAAGGATTTCCACACTAGCAAAGCAGTCAGTTATCAAAAATTTGAAGGAATTACAATTCTTAAATGAAAAAGTTGTCAAAAGTTCTTCAACCATAAAATAATTATATATATATATATATATATATATATATATATATATATATATATATATATATATATATATATATATAAACACAGAATTTAAAAAATAAAGGCAAAAGAAAAAGCCTGAAAATAAGTTCGCAAAAATAAGATTTTTAAAAATTTTATAATAAGTAAGCAGGAATAAAAATTATTATTGCATCGATTAAACTATGTCAGGAATTAGCCACTATTTATTAAAATCTTGAGTGCTCATAAATTAGATGTTCATAAAAATGAGAGTCAACTGTACATAATAGAACTTTTATTAACAAAAAAAAAAAAAAAAAAAAGAAAAAGAAAAACTTATGCTAATAATGAAACAAACATATAATAATAAAGTATCTAGTAAAAAGATTGTTTGAATGCCATTTTTGAGAAGGAAAGATGAGTGGAATTTAATTTTTTTACATTTTTACCAAATAAAACTTTGAATATAAAACTTCATTAGTATGCAATACATAAATATTAAGAGAACAATGTTATAATAGCACAACATTTTAATCATAAATTTTACAAGAAATTAAAAAATATTACAGTTGTTTCTACATACATGAATTAAAAAATCAGAAATGGCACTATTCAAAGAAGAATGTCAATAATAATTGTACTTACTAATATTAAACATATAAAAAGAAAATTTTAAATAATTTCTAAAACAGAATTTTTAGCGCACTAACATTACAAAATAATTTAGAAGTTTAAATTGTTTCCAATAATAGAAAACAGGCATATTTTATAATGGCAATCTAATAATAAATGTGATAAATAAAATCTCTTGATATTTGGAATAAATGTAAATTATGAACATATAATAAATACATGTGATACTTTATTTTCTTTCAGTTTTAACAAAGCATATTCAGAAAAATTAATTGAATGCTTTATGAAAACTAAATCGTCTATAACTACCATAAATAGTCTGATCATTTTGTATTTCACTAAATTTGATTTATAAGTCACATATGTATTTCAAAGAAAGATTAAAATTCTAATGCTAAAATGAAATTTTACAGTACAATTTTAATTTAAAATTGAATTAAATATGGAACATGAATTAAAGTTACCATTTTGCTAGAAGTTAACTGAAATAAATGATAAATGAAATTTTTGCTTTACAATTGAGTCAATATAAATTTCATATGAATTCCTTATAATTTTTTTTTATATTCAATACAATTTACATTCAACATAATATATATTTTAAAAAATTATGCATAGCAAATAATTTCAAGTCAAAAGCATGATTCACAAAAAATAAATGCACATGAAATTTCAAATTAAATAAAAAAAAAAAAAAAAAAAAAAAAAAAAAAACGCCGTAAGGTTTATAAATTAATTTGTGTTAAAATTCAGCAGAACTCTATGTATCCCATCATAAAAACCATATTGAAATCAATTACCTGGTGTAAATTATGTTCTTGTTGAATTAAATCTTCTTTCTTTCTGTCAAGTAATCTTTCTAATTCATTGATTTTATCAGCTTGTGCTTCAATTTGATCAGCTAAGACACTAGCCTAATTAAAATAGAGTTCAATGAAAATATTTGAATAATTTATGAATTGATAATTAGAAAATTCCTTTATAATACCTGTAAAATTAAGTTCTTTTTATCACTCTCCAACTCTTGGACTTTATTCGGGTTATTAACCTCTTCAGAATGTATATTAATCTAAAATAAATAAAAAAAGAGGTCAATAATATATACCCACTCACAGCATCAAAAAATAAGATCCAATTTTAAATCAACAAGGATTACTTGCATTAGAAAGTTCCTATTGATTGGGAAAAATGATAAAAAGTACATTAAGTAGAATTTTATTAAATTTCAACTTAAAAGATTTGTATAATCCTTATTGTAAGTTTTTGTCTAGTATGTTAGTTTATTTTGTATAATTTTGACATATGCAGGTTCATACAAATACAAGATGAACACTTATTAAATTCTCACAGTTGTCACAAAAAGCATATTTTTAAATAAAACAAAAACACATTAATACATAAAAAAATTTATGCATATATATATATATATATATACACATACATACACTAATAATAATAAAATTATTCTGATTATTTTTACCAGTGGTAAATAATGTCTAATAAATATACATGTGTGTAACAGAAATTTAAAAAATTACTTTTTTTTTTTATCAAAACAATACAAAATGGTAAGGGGCAGTCTGTGTGACACACACACACACACACACACATTATCCAGTATAAATTATTTTCCATATGTTAGCTTATAGTTTTAAGTTTTTACATAGGATAAACTATTTATTACTTTGATGATGGCAGCAATTCGTTGTAGCATGAACTTACTAAGGAAATAAAATCAATGGAGAAGCATATTGTTGCTCAGTCCCTCACCATTTGCAAAGATTATATGGAAGTTGATCTCAAAGTCTAGAACAATTATTCCAGCACAATCATAGCTAAGATAGACCCAGACCTCTTAATACTTTTGATAATATCATCAATCTTATCAATAATGATTGAAGTCCTGTAACTTGGATAATTAAGAAAAAACAGATATGTGAATTGTTTTCTTAAGCAATGAGATGATCAGCAATAGAGAATTGGCTATTGTGAAGTTAATGACTGATATGGGCTGTCAAAAACAAACATAATAAATCACGTCACACACGTGTCAAACAATGATAGGGTGCCTGGTACATATTACCAACCAAAATCAAGAAATATAAATGAAACTACTATTTGAATATTTAATTTCTGAGTTTCAAGCAATTCTACTTGCTTAACACAGAAAGAGAAATTTCACAGTAATTGATTTATAATGATACATTCATTCAGAAGTATACAAAAATGACATCACTACTTCGAAAATGTAGTGACTTCTGCATGGCCATTAATAACTTAGACAGTTCACTTGATAGACTAAAAGATTGTCAATAGTATTTACAGACTATTATAAGTTTTATTGTCCATTTTTGTATGATTTTATCTTTAAAATCAATAAAATTAAATTATAAAGCAATACAATGAGATTTGTCCATTCGTTGTAATGCAAAATCGAAAGTAAGAACAGTAGGAAAAGTACAGACAGTTACACATAAAAAAATAGCAGGATTTAAAAAATGTATTATGAAATTATATATGTAAATGAATCATAAATGTATTTTAATGTAGATAAGCGAAAGAAGGAAACTCAAAGAAATATGTCAGTTATTCAATTATTTCAACATTTGGTAAGCATTATAATATATATTTTATAACATTCATAAATTTAAATAGCTATTTCTTTAAAAAAATAAGATCCTTTTATAATTTTTCTAATAAATAATTGGCATGAATAAAGTTTTAGAATAAGATTTTAAATTCATTACAATTTTTTCAAGCTTCCTTTCCATTGTTTTATTTGAAACATTTTAAAGCAATTGAAGAATTTTACCTCTAATGAAAGTTGCAAATTAAAGTCATGTGTAATGCAAAATGAATAAAAGCTATTGATTTAGCTATGTTTTAAGGCCTTTCTAAGGTATGGAAAACAAATTCTAGAATTAATATTTTCATTTGCTTGGTGTAGACTAAAAATACTTAACAAGTGAAACATAATGTTGAAATCGAATTGTAAGAGTTAAGAATCTTAAATATTTCCAACAAATATTTTTGATGGAAAAAAATTAAATATTTTCCAGAAACTTATTAAAAAAAGTATTAAATAATCGCAGATTTAGATTTTCATACCTGATTATTAGGCATAATAGTAAGTAAGAAAACTAATTTAAATTCTGGAAATTTGAAGCTTCACTACATAACAAGTAACATAAAAAGAATAATAATTTTAACCAATACTTATGATTTTGATGGCAATTTTAATTAAAAATATTATTTTACAAGTGAAGTAAGAATTATTTTTTTATTGCCTGTAAATTTTTTTTCCACAGAAAATGTTAATAAATTCAGTAATTTAAATAATAAATCTACAGGCAAGGAATTATATTTTTGTTTAAAATTTCATTCAATTAATTTGTTTCTGAACAGGAATGCAAAGAAAATTACATATCATGTAATAAGTCATTGTTTAGAGTTACTTTTTCTTAGACTTAGCAACATAGTTTCAATATTTTCTCATGTACTATATAAATCAAAATCTTAGTATGCTAGAAATTATAAATGTTTTCAAAATTGAGTTTCAAATATCTGTGTAAGAGTTATAAGCCTTTATACTCTCAATAATTATAAGCACTCTTTTTCCTTTTCAATATTAGTGATGATGAGACAATAAACTCTATCTTAAGTATAATAATCCAAAAAAGGGATAAAAAGAAATTAAACATTAAAATAATGCTTTCCATTTTAGCCCACCAAAATTGAGTTATTTCAAGATGTTATGAATGAATGATTACAATTTTGTGATCAGCATTGTTATGGAGTTGCATTCGTTTCCTATTTTTAAAAGTACTTAATAAATTTGAAGTTAAATCAATTATAAGTAGTCAAAAGTTATTCATGTTTAGTGTTAATCTAAAAAATTTTAACTGGCAATGCATTAAGCACTACAACTGAAACAGTTTTATAATATGTGTTATATTGAGAATGTGTACACATAAAATTTATAAAAGATGAACAAATATTTGACAAATAAGGAATAACTGACAACATTATCTTAATTTCAATACAAATTATACATTTAGTTGAATTAAAAAAAATCGATTATATTATTCTTTATAACATTAATGTTATTTGATGCAATTTGTTTAAACAAATTGCCATCAAAATTAAGTTTTTAAGTATTGCTCGACAAGGATGGGAAAGTGAGCAGAATTATATTGGGCAACAAGCATAAAACACTGACATTTTTTATGATTTTTTGTAGAAGACTTAAAATTTAATTCGACTTAAACTAATGGTTTAAAGTGTTTTAAAGCTCTACTAAAATTTGCCTATGTTGGGAATACAATATAAGAATTGTTGAATTTAATGTTCACCAAACTATTTAGTTACTAGCTTGGCAAACTATTGATTGTAAAATCTGCAAAAATATTCTTGCAGTTTTATCCTTGAAATACAAAATGAAAATCTTAACTTTACTATCAGGTTGTCACTTGCAAAATTACACAATATGGAATTTTAAGTTATACTCTCATATTTTTGATATCAACAGCAATGTTTTTGAATCATTTAATATATATATATATATATATATATATATAT
>JAPDSC010034983.1:349576-405247 GCA_026290005.1 Latrodectus geometricus | reverse complement strand
GAATCTTGCTCACCTCAGCCTAGAATGTGAAATATGCAATATTAAGTAATTTTCTAACATTTATATCAACTACATATATGCATAAATCATTGTATATTTTTGTAGTAACAGCAATTAAACATCTTAATCCAATCAAGAGATAGATTATACTCATTAAAGTGTACAAAATATGTTAGTTTTACAAAAAATTTATGCTTAACTAAAAATAAACAAATAAATAAAATTAACTATTAAATATAAAAAAAAATTCATTACTTATTTTATGAGAAATTAGCAAATGTAGGTAGTAAAATCAGTACTTCTAAACTTTGCCATTTAGACAAAGTTTTGAAGGTAAATCGAGTTTAAGCTCTATTTAAATTAAATTGAAATTCTCCTATCTTTAAATGTTCCAAAATATAAAACTGAAAAATAAAAAAAATGAAAGTCAACTTCTTTTCTTCTTAATACTTATGGGTCTTATCTAAATGTATTATTAACATTTTTTCAGTAATTTAAAGTCGGAATGCAGAATAAGATAGGACTGCTCACAGAATTGACAAGATTTAGGTCAAACATACTCAATTAATTTTCACCAAAAATATCAATAATTCCTTTTTATATATTGTGAAATGTAAAAGTACTTTTTGAAATATTCATTAAGATATGATATGTAGTATGCATATATTACATAATGATTAAAAATTATTGCATCAACAAAAGGATGTACTTTTAACAATGTACAAAAATTTAAATAATTTCATTGGTTAAAAGAGAAGGAAAAAATATATTGCCAATTTTTTTAAGCCATGGTTACGAAAATATAAATACATTAGACTCAATTTTACTAAAAGATAAAAACTATAAAAAAATGTTCTAAGTTATAAATTGAAAAGGAAAAAAAAGTTTCAATAATATAATTGATGAATGCACAATAAAAAATATAAATATATTGAGAAAATTTTGAATAAATTAAAGAATGAAAAGATTTTCAATTCTAGTACACAGGAAGTAATTAAGGTTGGGTAATACCCTTTATGAAGTAAAAAAAAGGGAACATCCTTAAAAGCTCATTCTAAAAACAAGATTTTTTTATTTAGACTTCTTACATACATTTATTATAATTTTATTTGATTGCAAAAAAGCAATTCTATTAAAAAATTATCTTCCTTGGATGATTTAGGTTAAACAATAATTTTTCTAACTATACTATATATGAAGTATACTTTTTTGCTTCAAAAGAATTGGAGGAACTTTATTCTTGTGTGAATTGCATTTTTATGAATTTAGTTAAAATCCGATTAACTTATATCCTTAGAAAAATCTGATAATCATGCAGTGCTTTATTATTTATTACTCGTCTATTTAAAAATTCATTTCATATAAATTGTTTTGGACATAAATATAGGAATAAGAGAATACAAGTACATTCTCTTTTACAGTTCTGAAACTGTAACAAAATATATGTTTGTTAATTACATAAATATCTAAAACTAGAAGAGAATTACCAACTAATGCATTCATTTAAGAAAACCAAATTTACAGTCTTTTTATTAAAACATACTGATATTTTGTTAATAAATCCAACCATCATTTTGAATACAAAATAATGTTCTTTACTTGACAAGTGAATTTAACAAAGGATATAAAATGTTTCAAATACTTATATTAGTTAAAATTATGAACTTGAGAGATCCTATACATTTCAAATAAAAAGTAGGAAGATTTAATTTTTGATCAGAAAGTTGGGAACTCATAAAAAAATCAGAAATTTTTAGAATTAATCAAAAGCATTCAAAAATATCATAGTTAAATGAAAACATACAAAGGTTGGCAGTGAATTTCCCATAAATTGTGGTACATTGGTTACAAATCAAATACTAAACAATCTCATAACAGACTGTAGCTAGTAACAATGTATTTATTTGGATCTATAGTGTATCAAGTTTGGTCACATATATTAGTGTTACCAAAAATGGCCATAAAGTGTGCAATTTACATGGAAGCATTTAGGGGAATACTTTGCTCAAATAGTTAAATTCAATTGTCATTCTAAATAAGTGGATTAGGTGTACAATTTCTACTTATTTGGAGTTATAATGTAAAATATTTGTTAGAACATATCAATGCTTCCAAAAATGGTTATAGATTATGAACCCTACCTGCATTCACATTATATTTTTATTATAAAATTTTATATTTTGAAGATTTAGAAATTAAATCCCTGGTAATTAGGAATAGGCAAAACAAATCATCAAAACTTAAAAACAAGGATTATTTGGAATCTAAATTGAAAATGGAGGCTTAGAGATTTTTGAGATAATTGAGTAAGCTTGACATAAGAAATTTTAAATATTTAAGGAAAACTTTTTAATGATTGTTTGACTACTGGGTTTCATAACATTGCTTTTTATGCAAGAAATAAATTTTAGCAAGAGGTCCTCATTGTTTGTAAGCATTTAAATCCTCAAATAATCAAGATAGATGTAGTAAAGCATGGAAAATAAAGGGGGAGGGAACTGTATAAAAAGCGATGAAATCTCTTCACCTTTTTATTTGTAATAATTCCCTTAAAATTAAAACATAATGATAACATACAGAACACTCAACATTGACTACTACTGATGAAATAATAATTCTATATTTAACTGGTAAAAATAAGTTATAGTTTGTTTAAAGCAGAACCAAATTAAAATTAATAGTTAACAATGAATAATTTCTAATTAAGTAAAATTAATTATACTTAAAACATTTTAAAATTATAAAAAAAGACAACTTATAGCATTGATGAAACTAAAATGTAAAAAAATGACTATTTGTATGCATGACTATATAGTTTAGATGGTATGTAATGTTGGTTTGTGACTCTAGTCTCTTCTTGCACAGGAAAACTAACATAGTAAAAGATTGAACTAAATTCTGATTAGTCTCAAGCAGTTATCTTAAAGAGGGAGTCCAACCCATAACTATTGAATCAAAAAAACTATTGAAACAGACATGACAATTTAATGATTTATAAAAAAACTTATTAGAAGAAAGCTTCTTATCAATAATTAGTTTTTAATAAATATTTTTTCAGTACTTGAGCAATATAAAATACTAAACTAAAAATTATTATTTTTACAAAAAAAAAAAAAAAAAAAAAAAGCTTATTTTTTTTTAGTTTTGAACCACTATAATTCAATTTGCAAGACTGGAATTAAATAATTTTTAAATATATATATGTATGTAAACACTAAGCATTCTTTAACTAAGCTTTCATGAGCCGACGTTCATTAGAAATTACTAAGTCATTAATGTATTATTATGTATTTGTAAATGTATAATAAATGCTTGGTTGGACAATAATACAAGTGAAACTGAATCCTCTAGCTTATTTTATAAAAATAAAAATAGATTGCGTATAATTGAAAAATATTAACCTTTAAATGCATTATTGAAATCATGTACCGCTCATTAACTTCCCTAACCATATACATCAAATTTTATATGTAACACACACACGTATATATATACATACTTGTGTTCAACAAAGAAAGTTATTGATGGAGTTGCACGTTACTCTACAAATAATCTAATCAAATATATTTTTATATACAAGTGATTTTTTTTAAAACTGAAATACTTGATTTTACATCATTGGATCTCATGCATTTTTGATTACATAAGAGTGGAGAAAAAAAGAATATGATACTTCGAAACTGAAAACTCATTACAATATATCAAGATTGACAACACGAAGATAAAAGAAAATTGGTTGCTGAATGTCAGTTGCATCAGTCTCCTAGCCCATCAGTATCTGTTATATACATTTTCTTTTTTTTAATGAGAGTCAGTTTAGCATATAATCTTTGTCCATTTCAGACTTCTGATTGCACACAAAAGATTTACATGTACCAATAAGGTATAGATTTTCAATAAGACTATCATGTCTAGTTTCCAGGCAGAAGGTCGTTACTATGACTGGTCAGGAGAAGTCAGGGATTTTAGAAATTGAATAAACCCACTTTTTTATTAAGTTACTCTCAATAATTTGACATCATAATTTTTTCTCATAACATTTTCAATATATCTTTTAATTGATGGAAGTGGTATTTCCCCATTATATTTAACTGCAAAATTTCAGTTCCCTTTTTTGATCATTTATCAGCTCTTTTATTTCCAGGTATTCCACATGAGATGGGATCCACGACGAAACAAGTCATCCCTTTGTTGTTGTTAATTATGACACATGGCGAAGCCAAGCCCGCCAGTTAAGAGCTGAGCGAATGAAGTCAGAAAGGGCGTCTTCCGTTTTTGAACAGAGCACCCAGAACGAGGGGGAAAGTACAACTTTGGCTCATAGGTGGTAGCACCATATGGGTCTTCTAATTTGTTGTTGTTAATAATGACACTTGGCAACGCCAAGCCCGCCCATCACAGAGACTAGGCGAATGAAGTCAGAGAGGGAGCGCCTTCCGTTTTTTAATAGAGCACCCCCATAAGAGGGTGGAAGTACGACTTTGACTCATAGATGGCAGCACCATCTAAGTCTTCCAATTTAGAGATTGAAGCTAGAGAAGACCCAAAGCCTGGCTCCAACCACCCCCAGAGGTAATAATTTGTAATGGGAACATGGAGGACATTGCGACCCGACGGATTTAACGTGCCCCAGTCGCCATTAGTGAACACGACGGATCTTCGGCTAAGCCGGGATTCGAACACACCACCGTATGGTAACGAGAACGATGCCCTAACCAACCAGGCTACCGCGGCCCACAAGGGTCTTCCAATTAACAGATAGGAAGCCAAGGAAGGCCGCCTGGGGTTCCTACCACCCCCAAAAGTTATTAATTTGGAACGGGAACATGGAGGACATTGTGACCTGACATATTTTATGTGCCCCAGTCACCATTAGTGAACACGGCGGATCTTCGGATAAGCCGGGATTCGAACTCACTACCTGCCGGTAACGAGCCCTAACTAACCAGACTTCAGCGGCCCCAGCCATCCCTTTAGAAGCTAAAAGTTATTCCCCTAAATGTAAACTGTCAATAAATCTTTGGTTTATTGACAGTTTACATTTAGGGGAATACCCTAATGTAATAAAGCTCCAATGATATTTATTTAGTAATTTTGAGTTAAAACTTTAAATAACAGGTATTTTAAGAGATATTTTTAATTTCTTCTGTGTAATTTTTTATTACAAGACAAAAAGTGACATATCTTTTAATCCATCCAATGGATTATTCAGAAATTTACTGAGTTCCCTTCTCCCCCTTTCTTCTTTCATTTAGTCTTTTTCTAGAAAGCTCGCAAATCTTAAATTTTCCTAAATTTATTCTGCAACCAATAAATAAACTCAAAAATATCAGGCATAAACCTGTTACATAAAACATTGATAAAGCATTACTAAAACATTGAAAATTTAAGCAAATCTTATAATTTTCTTGACTCGAATTTTTTTTAAATTTAATAGCATACTATATGAAAGATTTTATTCTTAAAGTTTCCATTTTTTACGTAAGACGCCCAGTTAATGTTTTTTCATTATTTTTAGATAAAGATTTATTTCGATGATTAGGAAATCGAGATACTTACTACTCACTTGAAAGGATTTAGAATTCATTATAGTTCTAATTTAAAATAATTTTTTAAAATTACCTTCTGAGCGATTTCAGAATTTGTAAATGCTGGTTTAATAATGATACAAAACTTCATTTAAAATTACGAAGCAACAAAAAAATAATAATAATATTTCAGATGCTGTAAGCCCCTTGGCATACAATGGCGAGTAGGACATGTCCTTCACTTAGTAGGCTATTGTAGACTTTAACAAATATTACTCGCCATTGTATATCAAGAAACGAAATTTATGCACCAGACTAATTATAATAAAAATTCGCATTTTAGAATGAAATGTACTCTTTCTCAGCTTCCACTTTTTTGTTCAGTTGAGCGATAATAACAAGTAATTTTCAATCACCTCAAATTTCATTTAATTTATGTCAAGGGGTTAATAAAGAATACAAAAAGGCTTACGTGAAATTCGAAACATTATTATGGATGATGCTAAGCATCGAGCATAACATAAAAATGAGTGATATAATTGGACATAACATGGAACGTAAAGGATACGTTTTTTTGTAAATTTAAAGAATTTAAAAATATCTGCTTCAGTAATACAAATAATTGCAGACTCATTCCTCAAAAAATTAAGTTAAATTATTATTTTCATGAAATTATTTAGTAATATCAAATTTGCAGTATTATATTTTATAAATTATAGAAAAAATAATTAAATTAATATTTCCATTTTAATTTTTGTATTATCTAGCTATTTAAACAATAACAATTTGCAACATACTCCAGAATAGACATATTTGCGGGGAAAAACTTCAGACTAATGAAAACATGAAATTACTTCAAAGAATTACAGAAAATTAACTTTAAAAACGTTAACTAAGATATTACATATATAAAAGACTGTCATATAAACGTCCTTGAATAGTTCAAATCATGATGTTCAGAGAGGGCATTGACCGATTCCAAATTCCTACATAATGGACGTTCTACTGATACCTAAAGATATCATTCTTTGATAATGTATAATCTATGACATCTAAATTTAATTCACACCAAAAGTGAATCAAATTTAGAACCTATTGTAAAGTATCCTTTTTATTAAGTAAATCCTTTTTTCGAAATTATTTTTGAAGTTGTGAAGGCCATACTAATGTATATTTAGTAAATATTTATATTGTTTAAGCAGTTAAAATTACTTGATTCCATTAACTTTCCTCTGACCCCACATAGTGAAAATTACAATATCAGAAAACGATTTTTCTTAACTATCACAGTGCATTGCCACCCAAGAAAATTTATAGAGAACGAGCGACATTAACTTGTTGCAAATGAGAACACATAAATAGAATAATAATTCGAAAGTTACTTTTCAAATTTATATTCGAAAAATAACTTCTACAATGGGGCATATCTCCCCCTATTGTAGAAGTTATTTTTCGATTATAAATAGTATAATTCGAAAAATAACTTCTACAATAGGGGGAGATATGCCCCATCGTTTTAAACTCTAGTAATTATAAAAAAAAATTACTTTTAATATAAATACTCAATTATAAATGACAAAAGAATGGTATAATTCACTACCCCACAAATCATACTGCAATATAAGAAACGCCTTTTTTTAGCAGTTTCAAAAATACATATCTAGAACTCTCAAAATGAAACCCTACTTCATTTGGATTGTTAAAATTAATCAATAAAAAGTGATGCTTACTAAATGTTTGATGAAATATTAAATGAATTAATGCTTACTAAATGTTTGATGATTAGTATGAACAGTAAAAGAGAAAAATAAACAAATTTTACAAATCATACTAAACTTATATTTCAAGTAACTTTACTTTAACATTTCTCATACTTAATATTTTTAGAGTAGGGGTAAATAACTGCTTTTCATCACATGAACAACCTGAAAAGTTTTGAAATACATGCATCTCTGAAAGATATTTTTTATGCCTTGTTTATAGTAATTTTATAAAGAGTATACACTGAAAAATCTGGTTAGATAATCCAAAGCTTCCTCAACCTTCGGAACGATACCCAGTAAATTAGAAGAATATCGTCGGGGCAGTCGAATCCGTGAATATTACTGACTGAGTTTACTTTAATAAAGATATTACTTTAACTGAGCAGCTTTTCTCCAACTCAGATAAAAAATGTCAGACATTTCAACAGCCTTTCAACTGTAGCAGTGATATTTGAAAGTTTGATTGTACTTTAAAATGGATTATTTAATTACATTAAGATTTCTTCTTTAACAAACAATAAGTTTTGCTTATAGTCTTTTTCTAATATTTAAACAATGATTACTCTAAAAGTAGAAAAATATAATTTATAAATATGGGATAATTTTTCCTAAAGACAATAATTCAATGGGTTATATTTTGCAATTGCTGAAAAAACAGTTATGCATAGTGATTTGTAAACAAGTTAATTAATATTGTTTTAAGCAACATATTTGTTATTCAAGTTATGTTTTATCAATTATATTTTCAAGCACATTTTAAATCTGCTCTTCCTATAATTTTCAAAAAGTATTTGTCAAAATTTTGCAAAGCAAAAAAATTGCAAATTGGCAATATATTTGGCGAGAAATTATCTACGATCTTTTATTTAAGAAGTAGGTGGCAATTTCTAACCCAATTTAAGCACTTATAAAGGATTCTGTAAAAAACATAGCTCGAATTCTACTCCTGAAAGTATTATTGTCTTGGAAAGAGATAAGACAACCATTTCTCTTTTCATTTTTCAAATAAATATTATTTTATTTTCAATATTTGCTTAATACGCTTTAAATGAGCAACACAACTTCACTTTTGGTTAAATTTATATATTATAGAAGCATTAATATATATATTCACATTAAAATATAAATATGAACTTCCTTGCAAAATGTTTGGTAATTTGTAACCACCAAAACATAACTTCATAATTCTTTTTAACCATCAATATTCTTATAAATTACAAAAAAGCACAACCATGCATCGGAAATTACAATTTTGACAGAATAGAAAAATGAAAAAGAAATTACTGCCACAGTTTCCTTTGAACATTTAGTAATGGTTACAGAAGCACCATCAACATCTAAATAATTTAAGATTTACTTTTTTAATATCTTTATTTTTCTACCTCATAATTAAAAAAAAGATAACAATCCATTTTTGCAACGAATGTTTTTTATTACATTATAATAATATTTTTTTTTATATTATTTAATTAATTAATATTTTTGAGAAGCTTTTACATCATTATTTAAGTTAAAAAGTAAGATCAATATATTAAAAGAAAAATTCAACGTATAAATAGGGATAAAACATTAAAGCCATCAAATGCTTTTTACTTTAAAGAATAATTTTCAGAACAGGCGAAATTACAAGCCAAGCTTACATCAATAAAATATAATAAAATTGAACATCACTTGGGAAAATGTATAACATAATTTGAATGTTAATTCATAATTCTGGTGAAAAATTGTCAATGATAGCAGGATTATTTATTAAGCTTCATCAACAGAGAAGAATTTTATAAACAAAAATGAAACCTAATTTTGATCAAATTATCAAAAAACGCAAGCTTGGACTGAGCACAAAATCCTTGAAAAGCAATTCCAATTGGAAAGCAGTAATTAAAAATTTACTGTCTTATCAAAAAGAAAAATTTGCTACAGAACATAAAATGTTACTAAATTATTATGAACATATAATGTTCATAATTTTTTCTTAATATAAATAAAATATTAAGTCGATAAATTAAAATTTATTTAGTTCAAGGAAAATGGCAATGTAAAAAGAATGAGATGCAACAAAATTCTATCATGAAAAGTTACGTACAAGCTATATTGCTTTAATGATATTGAATATATATTCCGAGAACAAAACTAAATCCAAAAAATTTAAAACACAGATTTTATAATTATTAAGTTTCTGGTGGTGAAATATACTACAAAATGTATAAATTTAATTCAATAATTAATATTTTAGTAAGCTTTATTTGTATCAATATTTAATTATACAGTTCTAACTAACACACACAAGATCACGTTTCCAAAAATTTTTATGGATAGTTATTTTTAACACACAAAGAATAATTCCATTAAAATATGATTTAAAATGAATTCGTAGAAAATCATTGAAAACATCTACGATTAAAGTACTCATGAGGATCATGAGTACAATATACAGACACTTGTCTTTTAGTTTCCAGCGGCGCATAAATTTTGACTAAGAAAATCCATAATTTTAAAAGATTAAACAAAATTAATATTGCAAAATATATGCAAATATTGTTGCTTTTAATACTGTGCGTGGATTATATATTTGATTTCTTATAATTTTGAATTTTTTGAATATAAAATAGATAATTAATTTCATCAACTGAGCTATTGAAATTATGACTTTTCTTTTTAATGAATTACAATTGCCCATATAATAAAATTTTTTTTTGAGATAATTATTCTCAATATCAAATAAAAAGTATCCATTTTCTGCTCCCATTTATTTTTCTAGTAAAACAAGATTTTCCTTTTCAATAAAACAAAATTTGTAAAGAAAATTGAAATTGGAAAGCTAATTAAAAATATGACGATAAAACAGAAATTTTAATTTAACAATTTATTTTTAAGAAATTAAATTATTTCTGATTCCGCTATTTGAGATTAAATGTATTTTTTTAAAGAAAAACGATGAGATTTTTAAAGATATCAAGCGAAAAGCAAACATCGTATTTTAACGGAATAAGGGGGAAAAAAAATCAAGTTTAATAAAGGTTTGCTTCAAAATATTTTTTAAAAGTACATTGTATTTTATTAAAAATAAAACAATGAACAAAATCAAAAATTTTAAATACATAACAGTTATCAATAGAATGTTTTATCATTAATTTAAATGAACTAAAATCTATTGAATTCGTAGGAAAAAAAAAATTACAAAAATTAGCGCTTGAATATTTTGTATATTTTTTTCAAATTTTCATTTCACTACAATAAAATAGGAATAGTTTTTTTTCCCTTAAAACAGAAATACAATTGTTTGCAATTTCGACACAGCTCGATTAGACATTTTATTGAAACAGAATTTCATTTTAACAATATAAATGATATTAACAACTGGTGATATTTAAATTGTATTATTACAATTAAATTGTAATAATGCAATTTAATATTCTAAAACTATTTTATATAAGCAGAAATATTAATTTTGGCCTTCATTTTAGTTATCACGATTGCATTCAATTTTAAGGATTTAAACTTAGGATAAAAAATAAATGTAAATTTTAGATATTTAAAAATATGCTATAATAAAAACTTCAGAGCTTATTTATTCATATAAATTTTTTAACAGACGTGAAAGAGTCTAATAAAAAAATAGACTAAAAAAAATCTATTAAAATAGTTTTAAAGCCTTAACAATTTTTTTTTTTGTTGTTGATTTAAATATTTTACGTCATGTAGAAATTCTCATCAACTGGAGACACGCAGAAATACTTTGAAGAATTTTCAAATTTGATATTGTAATGAAATGCATTTTCCTTACCCATTAAACACACCAGCTGGGTGACAAAGAGCTCTCTAAAATGTATTCACTACATTAATTTAAGATTAAGGAAAGAAAAAAAAAATATATACGACTTTTTAAGTAGTCATATGTTTTCATTCTCAAAGAAAAAAATATTCATCTTCATTAAAATTTCAAGATTCAATTAAGTTAGTACAAAAAAACTAGCAAACAAGTATGCATTAAGCACAAGCACAATTATTCTGTAGGTTGAACAGGGAAAGATTTTTTAATTTCAATAGATTTTATAATGCTGAATTTTTTAAACAAGATTATTTGAAAATGAAAAATGGTATAAATAAAAATGTATAAAATACATGGAACAAATTTAGCGATTTCAATTGCAGTATATTTTTAATGACCAATTATTTTTTTTCTTCAGACACATGATCACAATTTTTTAGACGTAAAATTCATACGTTCTTGAGCATAAAAGTAACTAACAAATGCATACTAATGTACGCGAATTTTATAAAATTTAATAGAACGAGGTAAAATATTATAAATAAAAATTCTAAAATACTTTAAACTATAAAATTCAAAATCTGCAAGTTTATGTGTAATTTTTGAATGAAAATTAAACATGCAAATTACAGAGTGATTCCTTCAAATATATAAGAGCGTTTAAAAACGAGTTACAATGGGGGAAAAAAAACATGAAAAATCGTACATTTTTTAAATTCTGCAGTCAATAATTATAAGAAAACTTTTTTCATTATATTAATTTCAAAATTATCTACAAAAGTAAATTAATAACTTAAAAAACAATGTTCGGGAGTTTTAAACTAAGTTTTATATATACTTATATATATATATATATATATATATATATATATATATATATATATATATATATATATATTTCAGCATAGTTCATTTCTAATCTTATGAGATACAGATACTCTTAATATTTTTTTCTCAGTTGCCAATTTTCTACTTTATAAATATTGATAGTGCAACAGACTGATGATATAAAAAATGTGCCGATTAAGTTCTTTTTTAAGAATTTTTGAAACTTAATGTATATAAAAAAATTAATAAAAAAGCTTATAAAACTTTTTTGCAAAATTTTTGAAATTATGTGATACATATTTTAGAAAATAAAAATAGCGAAGATATTGATGTGTGTGTATATAATACACTCAAAACTCTTTTTTAACTGCAACAAATAATTTGATGTGTAAATCCTTTTCATTATTTATAAATACATTTAAAATCATAAAAAGTATTAAAAACAAAAAATTTAATAAATTTGTTGAATTTTTGCACTTACTGTGATAAATATTTAAATTCACATTTTTTTTTTTCCGAGATCAAAAATAGAGTACGCACATAAACAGAGAAATCTTAGTTAAATTATGAATTTGATTTTAATGCTTTATTTTTAATACTTAAGAAAATTTTCATAAGCATTACAAAAGCTAACATAGTAGAATTTTCAAAATATGAATAAGTAAATATCAAAAAAACAACCTTAAAAAGTGAATTTTATGAACCACGAGAAAAGTATACAAAAATAAATTTCTACTTAGCAAATATTTGCTATAAAATCATAAGATCACATAAGAATTGAAAAAAAAAATATGTAAAAGAGAAAGGTGAAAAGAAGCTATATCAATATAGACAAACCTGCCACTGCTCATTGGTAGAATGATGTGTATTAATATTTTGTTCACTTGGTATAGGTGAATAACGCGGCGATAATGCAGATGGAGAACAGTCTCTTTTACGAGAACTAGAAGAATGAGATCTTCGAGATATCCCTTGGCAGGATCTATGCATTGCACAAGGTGATGAAGATTCTCGCCTACGAATTTCATGGTGTGGTGAAGTATTATGACACCATGTATGCGAATCTTGATAACGGGGAGAATGTGATACACCACTAGGAGGAAGACATGAACAGCTTTGATAAGGCATATAAGACACATCAACACCACAGCATTCATGGTTGTAAGGAACAAGTTCCATGTTTGAAATGACAGCACTTCCATGATGTATACACACAGCATGTGGAGGAGGGGAAGGACAACACCAAGATGATCGCATTGGTGATAGATGTCGACGACAGCCATGTAATTCATTATATGGACTTGGTGACATCCTCATATGGTCAATCATATCCGCTGATCGACGAGGCCACACAGGTGGCTTTTGATGACGATGGTGAGAGGAGCGCGCAGGGGAAGCGTGACAGGAAGGTATTCCCGATTCATCAGCAGATACATTATGTTGATGTTCCAATGTTAGATCTGTAAAAACATTGCCGTCTGTTTGTTTATCATGTTGTTGATAAGGTAAACCATGCGAAGTTGGACTTAACCACTCAAACTCGTGAGACGCTGAGCAAAGATCGGCTACAGAAGTAGCTACAGTTGCGGGCTCATTACGATCATCGTCTTCGTCATCTTCTGTGTCATCACCGTTTTGCTTTTCACGAGAAATTCCAACTCCTGACTTAGATTCTAATCCATTTTCATTGGTCACATCCTCCTCCATAGTAGACTGATTTTTCATATCCACTTTCGAAACACGGAAATGTCCGATTTTCTGGTAGATATGAACAACTAAACGAGCATGCCTTTACTATTCCCTTTCGCTATGCGATTTTTTGCTTTTCATACCTATAAATATCCGATAGATAGAAGAAATGGAGAGGAAGCGCTGTAAGAATGAATCTCTCGGCGTTCCTTCCACTTTAAAACTGAGTACTTCCGATGATGTAGCAGCAGTCGCGAGTGGCGCCAGGACCAACTTAACGTTTCTTTTTCGGTTTAACGTTCGTAGACCTTCAGAAAAACGTATGCCGATGAGCGCAAAGAGGCTTTGTGCGGGAACCAAGCATCCTTAACGCCCCACCTCTGCCTCATTTCATGATTACTTTTCTAAAAATTCATTTTCCGATGGTCTCTTAATAACATTTTCGTTCGAAAGCGGGTTGATTCGCGGGACGCAGTTCGAAAAGTGCCTACGAAATTGGAACGGCAGCAAATCGAGGAGGGGAAAGCAAGAGAGGAAGGGTAGATGATGAAAAGAGTGAAGGGCTTTCAATCCCTCCCCGTCTCTGGCAAATATTTCTCTGGAGTTTTAAAAATAACCTGCCAGCGTAATTTTGAATGACGAACCTCCAGTGAGCTTTATTGTTCTTTTTCTCCCCTTAATATTTACAATAGACCGCAAAATCAGTAGGGATGAGGACCCAATCAACGCATACCAAAAGGAAGTTATTCTGTGCAAAAAATTACTAATTGAAATGTTGATTGGGATGTCTATTATGATCATGGAAAATAATTTAAATCTCATAACGTAAAAAAAAATTCCTTCATCAAATTTGTAACTAAATAATTATATATTAATAAAAAAATATCAAAAATCATCAATAAAAGAAAAAAAAAACGCTCTGGTCAACAAAACGAAATTAAATTTAAAAAGAGGTCAAGAAGAAAGGTTTACAGGAAAAATTTTATTTTAAAATATTTATGGTATTACAAAATTACAGCATAGTCTCAAATTGAGCCAAAAGCTATAGTAAATAATGAGAAATTAAGATACAGCAGTTTATGCGTGAAAGAATTTGAGAGGAAGAAGAGAGAGTTCTCTCGTTATTTAATTTATGTAGATTAAAACTATCAATAATAGCTTTTCCATCTAAACAGGAAACTTGTATCGAAATATTTTTTTTTACAAAATTTGGTATGTACTTGAATAAAATTGAAACTAGTCATTTATATTTGAATATGCCTGCTGAAAAATTTTAGTCACTTGAAGAAAGCTTTTTCATTTTTTGGAAATATTCGCATGACGTCCCAATATTTTTTATTTATTTACTTTTTTGATATAAAAAAAATTAAAATATGAAGAGATGAAAGCAATAGTTAATGTTAATTAATCATTCTGCAAAACAAAATAGTTGCATAAAATCAAATTTTAATTTTAAGCAATTACTTAATAAAATAAATATTTTCTTCGTAAAAAAAATTGCTACATAAAATAAAAACATACAGAAAATTTCAATAATTTAAGGAAATTAACCATTAGGACTATGATAAAGTTATAGAAAAACTGCACACGAACATAAAAAGGCACAATTGTTAAAAAGGATTTTCTTTTTTATCTCAATTGCTTACTATTAATAAGAAGTTGATGCGCGATAAAAAAAAAAAAAACATGAAGCAAAGTTTAAAAAGCTCTTAAAATTATTCCGAACAATGATTAAAAAAAAAAAGCATCTACTCATTCACAGCAGCAATACAAATTGTGTACAATAAGTGTCATTGGTTTTTCATTTAATATATTGAAGAAAAATGTAGATAAAATGGAGTATTAATTATACACATACTAAAAACAAAATAGCTTACAAGATTGTAAAATTTTAAAATCCAAATAAGAGTAGAAGACTAAATGTAGGAATAAAATGAATTTCATTCAAATAAAACAAAAAAGAATTGTCGGTCGAAAGAGTTACATAAAAAAAAAAAAAAAAAAAAAAAAAAAAAACTGAAAATCCTACTTAGAGGGAATGATTAAGGCTTTATTGGGCCAGAGCCAGACCTTATTCAACAATCATTGTTGGAAATAAGGACAGAATTTTTTAAGCATTATTTTATTTCATGACTGGGGATTATTTGATGTAATTCACAAATATTTTTGATTTAAAATAAAATAAAAAAAAATTCATCTTCATGTGCATTAAGGTAATGAACTGAAAATAAAGTAATGTCATGTGTTTTTGAAAGTTTAACTTTAAATGAAATTATTATGCTATATAATGTAACATTTGAAACATAAGAAAAGTTATGAGGTTGTGTTTTAAATTCAAATATTTACTTTTTGTTTTATGAAACGAATGTTTCTCATTTAATAATTTAGAAAATTCATTATCCTTTTCATAAGGTGACATAGAAAATCATCGATGTTTCGATCAACGGTAATGAAATGTAAAAAATTACTAACTTCCTTTAAGATGCTTCATAACATAACTATTCATAAAAAGATTACGAATTTACTGGAAAAATCATATTTGTAAGCATAAATTTCCGATAATATGAAGCTTTTGCAATACAACATAGTTTAAAAAAACTTTAAAAAAAAATACAGAAAGAGGATTTGTTTATAATGGTGACAATCGAGAGATATGGTGATTCTATTTTTAAAATTTTAGCACTAAAAAATATATTGAGTTAAAAGATGGACCGACAACATTTAAATTTACTTAAAAGTGAAAAATGTTTCACTTCAACTACAAGTGCAAAATTTATTTCCGAAAGAGATGAGTAAACCTCTATTTATAGGGAACTTAGACATCCCGCACACTCCAATACAAGCTTATGATAAGCAATCGCTTTTTCGCAAAAATAGCATCACAATCTTTACTAAAAAAACTAAAAGCTTTATTTGAAAGCAAGAAATTTTAACATATGAATGTCTGTTTCTATCTTAGAAGACCGGAAAGGAAGTTCAAACTGATATTCAAAGTTAACAACCACTAATATAAACACAAATAGATAAAATCGGATAGTTAAAAAGTTAAGTGAATAAAATTGCACAAATGATCAGACATTTAGTTCTGATTATCAAAAATTTAAAATAAATAAATATAACTGGCGGTTAATGAACAATCATCAAAAACACTAAAATAATCAAATTCATGAAATCATATAAAATATCATAAAATTTATGCATATAAACATATTAAAATTATCTATATTTTATCTTGAAAAACAAGAAAAAAATGGTCATCATCCATTTTTTTCTTGATTTTCAAGATAAAAATGGATAATGAGCATTTTTATATGTGGTATTATAAAATCAGTAAACTTTGATTTTATAATACCACATAAAAAAAATTGAGAAGATAATAAGAATAGCCAACTCACGGTGCAGATGGTATTTTGAAATAAAAAAAATTAGAAGAAATAAATTCTGTCATTTCACCTAATTTATATGTTTTAAGTGAACACACATAATAATGCAATTAAAAAGATGCGATATTTATTTTACATTCAAATTATATTTCTTAATATACTAACTTTCTCTCAACTTTCGATCTTATGCATGTAAGTACAATACCTATGAAAAAAATTTTCAGAGATATCTTAAGTAATAAAAAAATAAATCATTGAAGAATACCAGGTAATAAAATTAAAAAAAATCTATGTTAATACAAGACGGGATAGATGAAAATTAAAACATTTCATAGACAAGGTGCTAACTGAAATCTGTTACAAAATGTACAAAATATTGAACATTTTTAGTTCGGAAAGTAAGATAAAAGCATGTTAAAAATATTTTGGTTTATTAATTATTATAAACATTGTCATAATCACTCAGTACTGCGCTGATGGAGAATTCTCAGAAAAATATATGTATAATATGGATATACACAATTATATAATTTATAAAATTTTTCGTTATACAACAATCCATTTTCCATTGTTTATATGCACTATAAAGGTATAATTCTATGAAGGCATGGAATAAGGTAACATATTTTAAAGCAAGAATGTTAATAAAGAAAATCTTCAGTCATAGATTTTTATTAAGAGTTGCAATTTCACGCTTCGATATTTTATTCGTTTTACCAAGATATTTCACTTATTTTAAGTGAATTATCGCAAATGGCTAGAAGTCCTTGATATTTTTAATACATCATAATTGCCTAATAGATGAGAATTAATAATTTTTAAAAAAAATTTTTAAATAAAAATTAAAAAATAATTTTTATGATATATAACAATTTTGTTTTTGTCTTCAAGAGGATTTTTTTATAGAAAGTGGTTGTTATTCAAGTGTAGCAAAGAAGGAGAACAGGGAATCTTTATATTGATAACTCCTAAAGAAAAATAAATGCAACACCCATTTCTCATTGCTTAATGGGAACAAAAATCGAAGCCAGGACCTTCCACTCTGAAAAGCGGAATCCTATAAAACAAAATTTTATTTTATTAAAAAATAGGCACCATACTAACACTCAATCTCAACATCATACTTAAACAATTTGCATTCATGAATGCGACAATCACTTTTAACATAAATGTAGCTACTTTTAAACACTGGTATATTTACATAGTAAGTATGCCAATTCATGTAATTTTTAGAAACACCAGCCAAACTTCTTTTCAACCAGATGTAGATACGCAACTTTATTTTAAACCATAAAACTACGGTGGCTTTAAACACACAAGATGTATTATTTGTTTCAAGACAAGTCTAATGCACAACACCTATCGAAACAAGGTGATGCTTATGGTACGCACAGTCAACTTCAACTTTATTAGAGATCAATATTCGAATTATAGCTCAATAATTCTAACATACACTGACGTATAACTTGATGCGTTTTTCCAGCCGCTCAACGAGCATCTTTTGCATACGAAGATAAATTGGAACGCGATCAACAGTTAATAGTGGATTCAGAATTGCTATAAATATCCAGGCCTGAGTTGAGAATCGAACTTACGAAATGTTAAACTAAAGCTAAGAGCACTAACCATTCAAGTACCAGTTAGGCAAATTTATACCTAATTAGCATAAATTATTCAATGAAGGTAGGGCCATTAAAAGCCAACAGATTTGATATCCTCTATATTACAACGATAATTAACCCTATCAATTCGTTTAATTCATGTTTATGACAAATATTCCGTGAATAAGTTGTACTGCAAACTTAACATAATTTCTAAGTATCATTAAAAATAAAAATGTAATGTACTACACCTAAAGCTAAGTGCATTGTTTTACTTTTAATAGTAGCATTTTTAAATAACAAACTAGAGAAAACTAGGTAATATACTTAAATATTAGTCAATTTATAAATCTAATCGTGTACACTAAGACACTATTTCATGGGTCTCCAAAAAAAAACAGGAAAAAAATACAGTAAATTTTATAATTCAAAAGACGAATTCATTACAAATAAATTAACAAAAAGTAAACAATGAAAAAAAAATCAGACGACACGTATAAGTTATGTTATAAATAATCATGCAATGCGAGAGGACTAGACGCGACTACTATAAGTTAGCATCACAACGAGGCAAGAGTTACGGAAAAAACGTATCATTTAACAATACAATCTATAATAGAAAAGGTAACAGAATAATCTCGAGAAAATATTGACTACATTAAAAAGACAATGTGAGCGAGAGCAAACAGTTGAAGGCTTCTGCTTTTTTATTTCGTCTTTGTTTCTGCGTATTTTCATGTATATGGAAGAAAGAAAAAATAAGAAAAATAAACAGGCATAATAAGCTTCAAAGCGAAGACTTTTTTTAGATTTTAAAATTCACTGTAACAAAGACCTCTAAAATTATATACCTACTCAAAAATTTTACAAAATATTTTAGTGCAAATGAGACTAATAAACTAAGGGAGACTAGAAAAGAATGATAAAGTAGATTTTTAAAAATAAGCTTTTGGCTTTAGCGAAAAATGCACAATTTCAATAAAATATTTGAAAAGCAAGAGTAGTTGCACCTTAAAATCTTTATTTTAACACAAAAGAACACAAATAAGAGCTTCTTTGTGAACGCTCGTTGGATTGAAAGTTTACGAGGTTTACTCCCTTGCGACTTACAAATACGGCTCCCATTCTATGAAGTCCTCTCAAAACATAAAACATGTTGGCGTTCAAATACTTTAAAAAAACAACTTTTTACTGTTACGTGTGATCACTAAGCAGTGTCAATTAATTGTTGATTAATATATGTGCCAGCACAATAATCTACAATAATTTAAGAGTAATGGGAAACTGAAATGCTAGTCAGTATGTACAGGAAGAAACATTGCACAATTCAAAAGTATCTATTTTAAAAGAACTCAATCTTTTCCTCTCCTTAAAAAGAACACTTTGATGAATTAACTTCTTAGATTAACATTTTCTGAACTAAAACTGACAAACAAGGCTTCTACTTATATGGGTTAATTAACAAAATGATTTTTTTAAGAGTTCAGTCACTTGAAACAGTGCGATAATGATCCATGACGTAATCTTTTCCGAATATATACAAAAAAGTTTTTGGAAAATAATTTTTAGAGTTTAATTTCATACACAAGATAACGTTACTAAAAAGAGGTATGCAATTTTTTTTCAAATACAATAATGTAATCAAATAATACAATGTAATAATTAATATATTATTTCATAATATTTATTATTCAAAAATATACACCTTATTAGCCAATAAAAAAAATTGCATAGTAACTAAATAAAAAATGACACGAAATGAGAACAAAGAATATATAATTGTGGTATTAAATACTATATCTGAAAGACTTCAAATCAAGATTTTTTTTTTTATAATGAACAAGTTATTTTTCTTCTAATTTGTAAAAAAATGAATAAAGTCTAAATAAGTGACTAAATTTTAAGCAAAAAGAAATATATTTTCGGAGAAAGTAATTAAAATCAGAGAAAAGAAGTAAAAATAATTCATACCAATTAAAATTAACTATCTCAAATAACTATCTCAAATTTGATGATAAAAAGCCATCAACTTTCACACTATCGTGTAGAATTATAATTGTTAAATTTTTTTTATTTTAGATTTTAATAAATTAATTCTTCTAATTTTGCCACATTATTTTGATTACTTTAAGTATTACACATAAAATTATCATATAGATTAATATTTTTATATGCTTAAAAAATTTAAATAATTTTAAATCATAAAATTAAATCATAGTTCAATAATTCGTAAATGCAGATACTTCACTTTTTAATTCATTTATATTAACAACTGAAAAAATTTCGATTAAATTTGAGAATTAAAAATCTTTTTCTTAAAAGAACCTAAACCTCTGACAGAATTTATTATAATGAAAGTTGAAAACAGCAAAATATTTCAGTATATGCGGATATGAAAATTCAAAATTAACAAGTCAGAGCACTACATATATTTACTATAAATTCCTCATCGGAATTTTCTCTCTCATTCATGAATTTTTCAAATTGATTTACCTTACCTTAAATAAATAAAACAAAAAGTAATTTGCAGATTTGTATAATTTAATTATGGTATTTATAGTTTTATACATCAATTCATGAAGTTGGAGGTAACTTTTGAAAAGCACAAAGATTAATGATTACAGTAATAGGCAAACGAAGGATCTAGTAATCAGTAAAAGGATTTTGAATTTCTATTTTGGCCACCTAGTTTTAAAAGTCTCCGAATAATACTCGATAACATTTTATTTGTTCAGCTAGCTTAAAATTTAGTAAGCTAAGTTACAGTCACACTAGAGCAGCGCAGTGAACTTTAAGATCGCCAGAGATAAAAATACACATTAAGACAACAACGAGTAGTATATATTTACGATTCAATGACCGAGATAAGCGGTACTTGATCAAATACTTTATCCTCGCCTACTCTGAAAAGACATCAATAGAAAAACATTAGTTTGTTACTAGTTAATGAGCATAAGCGCTAACAACAAGGTAGTTTTTAGAGTCCCTAATCCAAAACCTGATATCTTTAGCAATGCATGTTTACCTTTGAGCACAACATAATTGAATGTTTATTGTTGTATATTAAAACATACAACAACTCAACAAAAAAAAAGTTTCAAAATCTATTAAATTTATAAAAGATTTTGAGCTTATACAATTTTAAATTAAATGAATACGATTTGCCTTATTCATTTTTAAAATATTAGTTCGATTTTTTTTTTTTTTTTTAAAAATTTTAAAGGATTTTTTTAAGATTTGTTGAAATATGAGTTCAAAAATGCTGAAGTCTCTAAATAAAAAATTCTTCAATTTTTAATGCCATAACAAAATGTTGTGACAAAAAACCAGTTTCTAATAAACATTTTCTAAGGTTCTCACTCAAAATCAGCGAAGATAAATAAGATGTCAGCACGGTGGTTACAACAAAGTATCTTTTAATCGCCGCTCACTGACAGAAATAAGGAGATCACAAGGGTCATGATTACTTAAATTCTGGAATAGAGTTTCCATCGGAAAAAAATTAAACTTATACATTATGGTAAAAATAAACGTTAAACTATATCAGATTCATTTCAAATATAGAACTAATTAAATTATAAACTACATGTATATATATTATCTTTCGTATTTTAGTTAAATAGTTTGAATTGTGTGCCATTGCGAATCTCTGATTACATTAAGTCAAGTAGCTCGCGCTTTTTATAAAACGCGCAAATATATTTATATAATATTTTATTTTTTCGCGAAATATATTATTCATGCATACAGTTAATATATCAATGTGATCTTTAAATTTTACACCCAGAAGCTGCTGTAAGGTTTCGTTAAGCATTCACGTCTTATTTGCCTACAAGAAGGACTTTTCACAGATAATGGGTCGTATTCACGTGTCGCAAAGGAGAAAACCAGAAAACTGCCAAACAGCCATTCCGGCAGACGCACATAGTGAATTCAGAAGCGCAGCATCCAACCACGTTGGTTTGGATATTTTATAATAAAAATTCATATTAATTAAATATTTAAATAAAATGAATAATAAGGTACATGAGCTAAAATGCGTCGCGAAGCAAACCTGAATTTAGAATATGATAAATTATTGAATTACATTTACTACTCGAATGTCAAATTTTGATATTTGAGTGGTAAATGCTTTAAAGCGATAGCAGCTGTGAAGTAATTTTGAAATAAAATAACATGATTGATCTTTAGATTTAAATAGAGTAAGTTTAAAGCAATACTAAGAAATGACTTAAAAAATATAAGAATTTTTTTCTTGGTCTTAACATAACTTTTTACTAGCAAAAATTAATTGGACTAAGATTTGCAATTTAAATTAGATTTCAACTCATTATAAATATCCATGATTAAAGTTTTTGGTGAACTTAATGTTTTTAGCCTGGTGCTTTATCTATGCTAATTTAACTAGGAGGAATCGATTTTATCATTTTATCTTTAACTCTCCGAAATCACGTTTCTTGTTTATTTAAGGTTGTCCAAAGCCTTACATTTCAAACCAGTTTTTTGCCCAAAATACACATTACTAGAAGTATATACATTATCCATTTATTTGCAAATAACATGATACATCAGTAAACATTTCTAAGCTTGAATGACGATATCTTTAACTTTACGCTAAATTACTACGTTTTCAAAAACATTTTATCACCATTTAAAAGCTATGCAGATAAAATGTTATCAAAAGCATTTTATCTTAGAAATACTATGGGATGATACCCAGAATTATTAAGACTATTCAATACCGGTGATTTCAACGCTGTGAAATTCGCACGGAAATAAAAAAAGTAGATACTGCAATCTGCTTAAACAATACTGCTGATTTACAGAGAATACTGATATAGTAAACAAACTTGATGCTTCTTTATTGATAACATTCAAATTTTTCTCACTAGAAAATAGATAAACGGAAATGTTCACTTCAAAGAACAATTATTAATTTTTTATTATCTACTATATATTAATAGAAAAGTACGGATAGCAAAATGAGGGAAAATTAATATATATACCCCTTAATTTTTATACTAATAAAAGAATTTTTCAGAAATAATGGATATGTAAAACAAATGCCTTCAGTTTTATTTCGTAATTTTAAAAATTAAAAAATAAATAGAAAAAAATTTTGAAGTACGAAAAATTCTTTTTGTGCCATATCTTTTTATCAGTTTGATTTGTATAGTTCATCGCTCTACCGTCACTATTTGCATACGAAGGCTAGACATGGATCTACGATTTAAAGTGGATTCCGAACCACACTAAAAACATGCATCCTGAAGGTGAGAATCAAACCTAAAATATCACCAAACTATCGTCAGAGCACAAATTATTCACCTAACAGCTAAATCTTTTCATTAGAGATGTAAAAAAAATGGTAGTTTTATCCAACAATGATTACTCTACATGTTTCGAAATCGAATACTAAATATCGACAGAAAATTAAATTTAATACAAACATAAGCGTTCCAAATTCTATAATTAAAATTAAGTAATGAAATTATTTACAGTGCAAACAAAATTTTTTGATATTTTTCTTTTTAAATACTTTCATAAATTATTAAGTTTTTTATAATTTATTCATAAAACATTACAAATGGATTGTAAAAAATTTTTAAAACAAGATTACAGATGGATAGTAAGATATTGTTATAAATGTTACGAATATTACACGATACATTTGTAAATTCAAAATCTTAATACTGACAATAAAACAAAATATTTTATAAAAAGTTAATTCTTTTTTGTTACGTGGCATTATTTTATTGACTTTCCATTTATATTGCCGTTGAAATTTAAGTAAATGAATAACATGCATACACTATGCTTTAATAAAAAATGTTTAAATATATAAAATATTTTTAAACTATATATATATGAACACTTTCTTTCCATTAAAATATACATATATAAATGCAAACCTGAAACAAATATAAAATTTCTCCCATTAACTTCAAGCAAGTCAGTAAAACTAAAAACTGAAGACATGAAACAAAAATCGGTGTATGTTCTAATTACCTATATTTTCCTCTCATTGTGTAGTTTAGCATTTAGTTCGTTTTACGAACAGTAATAATTGAACTTTTTAAAAAGTTAAAAAAATTTGATAATTAAGTTATTTATTTCATAATGGTGAGCTATTATAGAATTACCCATCATCATATTTTAATTGTAAAAAAAAAAATAATAATAACTTTTTAATTAAAATTTGGACATAAATGTTATCTGACTTTTCAGTATCTCATTATATATATATATATATATATATATATATATATATATATATATATATATATATATATATATATATAGAATAGATAGGTTAATTAAATACTTTAAGGATATTTATTATTTTTAATCTTTGTTATTTTTATTATAAGTTAGATTTCTTCCAACAAATCTGAAATTTTCAAAATACACTTCACATGCGCTACGAAATTTTTATAGAATTATAAGAGGAAATTTAATAGAAAAAAATTTAGAAATGTTTTATTTTTATGTGCCTTTCCGAAAATTATTCCTCTTAATTTCTAGATTCAAGTCCGGACCAGTCTGGCTCGATGCCCGAAAAAAATAGTTCCATCTTCCCCGCTGCATCTGCACTTTTTTTACATTTTCAATTCCCCCTTTTAATATTGGATCAAGAATGTAGGTCGAATTTTGTTGCTTTTGGAATGAGACATTACAATTCTAAATAAAAACCATGTAGAAAGAAGTAAGAATAAAAGAAATCCTTAAATTCATAAAGCGAAATCTTTAAAATTACCTCTCCTGAGATTGACAGGGTACATAATTTATTCCACAGAATAAAATCCACGAAAAAAAAGTTGATATATATTAACAGTGTGGGAAGTGTGAATAATTTTATAATACATATTTATTTCTTACACAAAACAAAAAGCAAGGAATAAACAAAATGTATTTTTTTATTAAGAAAAAGCAAATAGAAATAAGAAATCCTTATATACAAATTAAATGCATATTAAAATAGGATAGTTAAATTAAATGCATTAATTTTACATTTCATCTAAACTTAAACATATAAATTTTACATAATGTAATTAGAATAAACTACATTTTATTCTGTATAAATTAATGTAAATTTTTAAAAACTTTAATGAGACGTTATTGGCAGCCTAATAATTAGTTGGTTGTAAGATTATATATATACCTTAAATTATCCATAGTAACAAAAGAGGAAGCTTGGAAAACTTCCAAACGCTCGTTCTAATAGATATGCACGCACAAACATAATTATGGTATATTCATTTAGTATAATACGCATTTTTATGAAAAACTAAATTTTTCATAGTTATGTAGAACATACAAATATTTTTATAACTGCGTTCTAACATTATTTTTGATTGCCCCTGATGTAATTTAATTAATAACATCTTAAAAACATATGAAGAATCAACCCATTTTTTTTTCTTCCATTTTTGATATTTTCTTCCTTCGAATTATTCATAGAATCGGAAATTTCATATTTCACCAATAAGCAGGAATTTCAGTTAAAATTAAACTTTAAAAGTGAAAATTACAGAATATTTAACATAATTATAGAAAATGTTATAGAAATCTATAAAAATCTGGAATTCAACTACAAACTTTAGTGGTTCTAGTTTTTTAATTAAAATACTATAATTAGTTCTAAGAAATAAGAGTTTATCTCTTAAAGTTATACATATATAAAATTAAAATTCATCTCTCAAAAATAAACTGATTTTAATACTGATTTATAAGTCCATTTAACTTATAAATTTATAAATATTAGCATTCTTACAAAAATGACAGATTTTTTTTTCTGTCTTATTTTTCAGGTATCGACAGATTCGTTTTAAATTTAGTTCCTTATTTCACTGACAATATAAACAATAAAAAGCAAAAGGGAAAGAAAAAAGAAATTATAGGAAACATTATTTACTTCACATTTCCCAGTAATTAAGTTTTCAGTTTCAGAGAGAATAAAACTTCTTTGAATCACAAAGACAATTATTACAAAAGAGAATTTATTACAATTCGAAATCTAGTTATATTTACCCAAGATGGAGGAGAATAACAGTTTCCGTGGACAGGCCTAGGGGGTGCACGCTGGTTTGGATAACTGATATAGCAATAACCGGGAGGCAGGCTCTTTCTATTAGATTTAGGTTTTCTTCGAGGTAATTTAATTGGAGCAATACTGCAACTGGAACTACTGGAATCAGAATCGGCTTGACCATGGCTATCTCCACGTAGAAGAACACCAGAATCACTTAGACCGCTACTGAATTTACTTGAAGGATACTTCATATAATGATCAACTTTTGCATTGTCCAAAACCAAACTTCTGCTAACCACTCTTCGTCTGCGCCTTCTGTTTGGTGTGTTGCAGGCAACAGAACTATTACATTCATAGCAAAATCTGTCAGGATTCGGATCCGTTCGATTACACTGCAGAGGGGCAGTGGAGGTGCTACAGACAGCAGATGTATCGCTGAAATCTGAGCCATCATTAGAAAAAGGTCCGGCAGGTTGAAAAATCGCCTCACTCATATCACTTTCATTCGAACAATCCACCTGCGGCAGCCTGCCCGAGTCACCGCAGCAGAATCTCAGCGGAGGCCCGCCTCGTGAAAATTTATGTCCTCCTCTGTCATCTTCCTTAAAAAGCCAGCTTCTATTGTCCGGCTCACGACTTATGTCCATCAAATGGATGCGCTCCGATCTCCAGAGAGAACCTGCAGTCGCTGATTTGAGTGGCGATGAGCAGCGCATGAATTGGAGGAATCTGTAACCTTGAGAAGAATTTATATCACCAATGTCGGCGGAAAAAAGAAAACAAGTAGCTAAAAATCAATCGACTTTCTAACTCGCGATGAAAATGTTTCAAAAGAAACTCTCAAGAGCAAACAAATAAGAAAATCAAATACTTTTTTTCTCGTTTTAATAAAATGCTGTTAAAATTTATAAGAAATTGAGGAAACGATAGATTCCAATATTTTATGAAAAATCTCTTCACAGGTTGAGAAGTAACTTCTTAATCTATGTAAAGAACAGACATAGGAAGGCGAAAGAAGCGCAAAGACAGTTCATATCCATATGAACTCTAACCCTTGACAGAGGAGAGTTTTATAACTTAACTTTCATCACATCCTGACAAGAGGATAGCAATGTTTACTTCCAAAAATTCTTGGGTCAGATAAAAAGGGCACATCCAATGGGGAATTTGCAGATTGAAGATTTTACACTGATATCAAAAGCAATGACAAAAAAATATTTCTGAAAAGAATCATCCTTAATCACTAAAGGAATTATTGCTGTAAGGAGAGTCGGAAGATATGGTAAGAAGTTTCCAGTTGTTATAAAAGTGTAAATTATAAAAATTACTAAGTTTAATGTGTATTTCAGACATTTATTTATCGAAAATTTCAAAGAACGTTATAATTTACATACAATAGACGACTCCAAACCAGTAATTGAATAAATATAAATTTAAACATTCACATAATGATCTTTATCATTTATAAAATTTAATTCTATAATTAGAGCATTTATCAGAGTAATGTAATTATTATTTCTTGAATACACATAACAATATAAAGAAAATAAAAAGCAAATGCCATTAAAGATAGCTGAAAAATGCTTTTTTTATAAATAAATGTTTTGAATTTAAATTCTTACTTTTTGATTCTGAATGGAAATATACAATGAAACAGCTATAAATTAAAATTTTAAACCTTACACAATATAAATTATAAATAATTTAAACTGATACAATTATGATGAATTTATGTATTTTTCTGAAATTGTTTTACAAAGTTTTTGTGAATGTAAATTTTGATTTGCTATCTAGTTATATTGATAACTAGATAGCAGATCAAATTTACATTCTTTACATCAAAATTCAATCTATTTTTTTAAATTCATTTTCCATTTTGACAAATTATGGTTATTTAACTCTCTTCTCAAAGAAAAATATAATTTTATATATCTCTTTTACGCAAAATGTTTTAAAGTTCATCTCGTATGTCTAAAAGAATAAAATATTCGTACAACGTAAGTTGTTATTGCTTTGAAGTGAGCAATAATTTCACATGCTAGAAAACTTAATCAAATTTACTCATATCATTTTATTTTCAATACTTTTAAACTTATCCATAATATGTTTAAACAAAAGTGCACACATTGATTTAAGTTTATTGGTTTATTTCTTCTTGGCTATTAAGAGATACTTTCACTAATTAAGAATATTTAAAACTTATAAATTTAATCCGTATTTCATACATAATGATCCTAATTTTTTTCAATGCATTTCACTCCTATTTTTGTGGATATAATCCTTACTTAATAAATAAGTTGTTAATTCTATTATTTTTAAGATGCATTTCATTTATGGACAAATAAATTCATTAATCAAATTGGGTTTTTTATTCAATGGTCATTTTAATACACAAGCACTAATTTGATTCAGATATATATCTTACAATGGATTGCAAATTACTCCAATCACGTATGAGGGAAATTCGCACACTGTTATAATTAAAGTCCGTGATGTACACACACACAAAAAAATGGCTGACAAATATATATATATATATATTTTGTCTTTTTAGACCTGATTAGATAATGCGTACTTCCAAAAATATGTCCTCAAAATTATAATAATTTAGAAAAAATTATTTCAAACTAATTGTCTTAATGAAATTTTAAGGCGAGTCAGTTTGTGACTCAGGCTCAATTGAGCCAGAAAAAAATTTAAAAGACAACAAATCATATAATTCAGGAATATATATTCAGGAATGATATGTGCATTTAAATGTGGATTCATATGAAATAAAAAAAAATACATGTTTTTTCCTTAAAGTGAAATTTAAGATAAAAAAACATACATAACAAATCGATTCGAAATATATAACAACATTTACTACCAAATACGTAAATTCAAATAACAAAGAAAGTCTAAAATGTTATTAATTGTGCGGAAAATGTTGGCAGATTCGTTAAAAATGTATCCAAAATTCACGGTAAATATGAATAAACAAAAGAAATTTAAGACAAATGAGTAAGTAAGACACGTTATAAGCTACAGAAAACAAACAATAGAGGAATGTTATCTAGTAAAAACACAGAGAGAGCATTCCTTTAATAATACATTTTAGCTTGAGATAAACACTAAGGAAAATTCCAGTATGAAAGTATTATATATTCTCAAAAGAGCACTTAAGGCAGCACACAGATGTTGGGGGGGGGGATTTCAACAGACAAAAAAAATAAAAATAAAAAAAAATAAAGTAGCGAAAATATCTAAAATTTTAGGAATACTTAGATTATTGTAACAAAACAGAATGCTATTTCTTTTTCTGCTACAAAGTTGTTTTGCTTTACACACATATTATTGCTACACTATAATTATCTTAAACTGGAAAACAATAACGAAACTTGCATTAGTTTTTACTTAACATTACAAATTTGAGTACGAACCTTTTAAGCAATAATACCATACACTAAATAGACAAAACAAACTATGTTATAAAAATGCATTAGTTAATCGAAGGAATAAAATAAATCAATCGAGCATGAAAAACAAGGTTAATCTCAAAATATAATTCGGCATTTTGTAACATCAAGCTTCGTGAAAATTACGTTGCAATATTTAATCTCTAGTTACATTAGCAAATAAAAAAGTTCCATTATTACCTACGTTAGGTTATTGTGTCCTAGTTCTGCTAAGGAAGTTTTAAGATTGATACTAGTCAATATTGAAAAGGAGACACATGTTGCGCTCTGATTTTTGCATAAATGTCTTTGAGCGTTAGCAAACTTCAGGGTTTTCTCTATTGCAACACAAGAATACAATCTACTATATAAGGAAATTACTCCTAGAAGGCAACTTATGCGGTAGATATATAAATACTTTACAACAGCCAAAGGTGATGAAGTTTACACCGTAAACAGACACTGTGGTCAATGAGTAAGAACACTTATGTAATTACTTAATTACGCAGTTACCAAATTTCAAAATGAAATTTTAAAAAATGCCTTTCACCCTGAATCATTTACTATAAAGGAAGTTAAAACATTTGGTGACCATAAGTTTATTCGATACAGTAATTTCCTTCCAACATTTAGGAAGATTTAAATTATAAATTTTTTTAAACTGAAACCGTAGCTTTGATCAAAATAAAAACCAATATGAAACAGATTTCAATAACCTTACGCAAAATAGATAATTAAACTAAAATAATGAAAATTTTAGAGCATATGTTTATCTTAGTATTTTTTATGTTCTCACCGAAAATAAGAAAGATTATTTCTTGCTCGGTAGATAAAAACACTAATTGTTTCCTTTTTCAGAAAAAATCTTGAAAACTCGACAGATCTCCAGTGATTGATGAATAAATATAACTTTGAAGTGAGAAAAGATTTGTTATATCAGTGCGGAAAGATACGCAAAGAACATAATAATAGTTTCTTTTGTGAATGTGTTAAAAATCTAGATGATCTAAAAAATTGTTTTGAAGAATGATCATTTGTGTCGTAACATTGATGTAAGATAAAATTATTTAGAATGAGGGAAATAAAAAAAAAAGGTTCTTAACTTTAAAATCGTTATTATGTCACTGTAAAAACGTTTAAAAACCCTGAATAATTTATAAAAAATTTAATATTAAATTTTAATAAAATGTACGTAAAGAAATAATTGAAAAAAAAAAAAAACATTTAAAAACTACTAAACTGTTACATCTAAAAAAAATTGAAAGAAATTTTAAATTGAGCTACGTTATTCATGACAGTTTTATAGAATACACTGTGAACTAATGGAACTTCTGAAAAATTTTTAAAGACTGCTTCATTGTTTAAGTTCACTGTTACAAAAACTCAGATTATAAAGTTGAATATACATAGTTGAGTCACTGTAAAAATATTAATTAGTTGTATCATTAAATAGTTGTTATTCTTAATAAAAATAGTCATAAAGGCAACTTTTGAAATTATTTTGAACACACAACTGGCAATGTTTGATGTAGCGCATTTCCTAAGTGGAGACAATTAGCAGCATTACTAGTAAAATAAATGGAAGTGAATCCAACTAGCATATGACAATGATTGATTTGTGGAGTTTAATGGAGCAAGGGCAGATTACGGACAAACTGCGCCAGACACCATGTAATCAGTATTATACTTTAACTCGGTTATAAAAGATAGCGAAATTATAATTATCTAAATTATTATAAGGTAAAAGTTATATATTGTTTTTAAAAAAACCTATAATGCACAAAAATGGAAATAAGTTAGGCTATGGATTTACAACAGTTAAAATATATAAACTTAAAGGGTAAGTTAAAAAACAAGGAATGATAATCATTAAAATCGATTAGAATATGATTGATAGAATGAATAACACCACATGCTATACAACAGGGTAGATTCTCCTTGAAAAGTATGGGTGAATCGCGTGTGATCGATCCGAAGACGAGTCAATTTAACGACCGACCCCTGTACTTGTTAAACCTGGAATAGATGGTGATATAGAAAGTAACTTATTATAGTTACTTGCTCGCACCATGACAAGTCTCTTATATTTTTGGAAACAAGTATATGCTATGGTATGTGTTAATGGGAACAAGCAGCTTCTACAATAACCGCTCATTAAAGACAAACATTCTATTTAAAATACAGAATGTTCCAAATTCAAAAGAATTGAAGAGTTAAATTATTTCTTTGTCGAGTATTCAACAGTTATACAGACAGAAATTGCTGGGCAGAGACACGTGCATTTAATTTTTTGATAATACATGAGTTTGTTCTTTTCCTATGAAAAGTACTTCTGGAGAACAGTACATAGTTCTCCAATCTGAGAGAACAATGCATATTAAGAAAAAGTAAAAAGAATTAAAATATTATTGAATCTAAATCAAATAAACGAAAAGTATGATAATTTTTTGGCTCTTTTATACATGCTTTATGTTAGAATAATTTAAAAAAAAAAAAAAAAAACTAACATTTAAAATTTTTTATTGAAGTAGAATTTCAAATGTATCAAAGGGAAAACACAATGAAAGCAATTTGTTAAGAAATTAATGTTATTAAAAAAAAGTAAATAAAAAAATTAATAAATAAAACAAAATTATTGATATTTAGAATTTTATACAACTTTGCAAGATTAGTATTTCCCCTTAAATGAAAATATAGCTTGGCCCTTTAATTTCACTCTATTTTTCTTTCATAAATGTTGATAAGAACCATCGAAACAGATTTCGAGTAACAAAGTCAGCCCGATGTCTCACCGTGGATAAGTGGTAGGACATCCCTCTTCGGGACATAAGTTCTCGGGTTCGATGCTTATCTCGATTGAACAACGGGAATTGCACTTTTCATATGCATCTGTATGGGTGTTGCTTGGGATTTTACGAGTTTCTTCCTTTGCGACACGTGAATACGGCCCACTATCTATGAAAAGTCCCCCGGATGGCAGCTTGCGTGGTGGATGCTAAAATGACATACAACGGCCTTCTACCGTTAGCTAGTTCACTGAGATGTCAAAATAATACCCTTAGCGGAGGATATTAAAATGCATAGCAACGACCTTCCTGCGTTGGGCTGTTAACTCTGCGGCGTCAAACGTAATAGTCACAGCCTGAGATGTTTTAACGCAAACTAACATATTAGTTAATGAATGCCAATTTTTAGTTCAATTACAAAAAAAGAATAAATATATAATTCTAGTTTTCAGAAAATGTTGGTACTAAGAATATAAGAAAATATTTTCGAGTTTTAAGAAATTCATATACACATTTTTAACATTGGTTAAAAAAAAATATTTTCTTTGTAGTTTATTATAAAAGCAGAGAAAACATTTGCTGTTGCTTAAAATGATGAAGTAATTAGAATTTTATCGAAAAGATTGAATAAATATTTTTAAGCAAAATTGGCAAGATAAGGCATTATCCAAAATAACAAACATTTCAAATTAACGAAGACGCTATTTTATCAAAAACCATTAATATAAATCTGGTTGTATAAACATAATGACAAAAAACACTGCATACTTGAAGAGCTAGTTATTAAACATTGATTAAGATGCTTATATAACTGAGGGGAGAAAAAACTGTTTTTATGAATTTCAAAGATATTTCAGCCACTTTTGTAATATTTGCAAAAATATTAGGTTGGGGAAAAAGTAATCCATTATTTTTTTCGGTGGACGTCTGTTGTGATCGACATCTCGTGAGGTATTTATCAAACAATTTCAGATTTATGCTCGTTGGAAAGGTGACATTTGACACTAAAATATCCTCTTGCGGTTTTTTGTTTGATTAATTCAGTTACGAGTACAAGGTTTTAAAAATGGAAGACAACAAACAGAAAATTCGATACATTTTCGTTTTTCTCTTGTAACGGCGAAAAAGATAGCCGGGTGGCTAAAATTGTGAAAGGTGTTTATCGTCCTATATAAGTCTGTAACAACCAGTTTTCTGACACAAGATGGCATTGTATGTCCATATGGTTTCAGATACATGTACATTAGACCTTCTACTCGAAATGAGAGAAGCATGAGTCACATACACGTGTTTTTGATTATATAAACAAAAGGGGAAATAAATGTTTCCGAATGGCGTGATTTATGACATCTCTTTAAATTTGCACTTGGTAGTTTATTGTAAGTAGAGAAGCTTTATTTTCGCTAAAGAGTTGGGTATTTCGGTTTGCAGTTCAGTTTTAGAAAATAATTAGATCTTGTTAGAAGTGAATTCTTTCTATTTTTACCGTTGCAATGTCGAAGCATAGAAAGTGTTTAACAGAGCATGAAATAGCAGAAATGATGCAAAATATTTCAGATATTGATTCCGAAACAGATTCTGATAGTAGTGATAGTGATACTATGATATATTCTAATCATAAAGAATCTGGCGTTGATACTTCGCAAATTTCATGGATTTAGGCTTAATAGCAAAAAGCTCCCGGCCCTGGACAGACGCTAGCGTCAGACACTGCCGGCCTCCGCGATAAGCGCGCGTTTGCGAGCCCGTCGCGAAGGGGCTAGTGTTGGATTGATGATTTCCAGTGGTTTCCTTCCTCCTGATCAACACACGTCTTGAATAGTTCTCGTATGTAAAAAATACAGAAACCCATCGCCGTCTAATTTAGGAAACGTGTGCTCTTGCCCAAGATGAGCAGGACCTTTTTTGTCTTCCTGTGAGGGCACACACAACTGATCATCTTGTATACAGACCAGCATGAAGACGCTTACATACCATACTAGTGGATATTCTTCTCCCTGAAGCTACAAAGTGCTCAACATCAAGTTGCACCACAGAAATGCTTCTTCTCCTTCAAGCCAAAATATCTAGAAAACGGTCTTCTGCAGGAGTTGTAGCCCAGAGTCTGGAACATATCTGCCAGTCTGGAACATATTTTCTGAACACAGAAACGTAGGTTTGAAATTGATTTTAAAGATGGTGAACCACGCTGCGAGACACATCAAAGCGACAAACATTAGCCTGTGACATCTCCTTTTCAATCCATTCGACCACTTTAACGAATCGGGTAAACGATTTCTCTCAGATATTGTGATACCCCATAGTCAAAGAATATGCTAACAAAAGTTATACACCTAATTATGAAAGCCTTTCTGATATTTGTATATTTTTCTCTCAACCACATATACATGTTCTTTTCTATCAAATAAATAAAATAAAATAAATTAAAAAAAAGGGTAGCAAGCGTTTTTTGTAATAATTTACATAAGTTCCTTAATATCATTTATATAAACTATAAATTTTATTGTTAGTATCATTCTTTATAGTGAGTTTCAAAAAACATGTTGCTCTTTAAAGAGGCTAGTGTATATTTATTAGAATGCTAGAATCAACAATAATGAAATTTTGACTTAGAATGAATACCTATTAAAGGAGTACAAATGTGTAATAAAATCTAATACATGAAATTTAGACTTATAATATGTTATTGTAGCTCAATAATTCTTGCTTAGAAACAACAAAATCCCAAAATGGTCCAATGCTGAAATTTTTTCTTATTTGGAAAAAGAATTTGGGGAAAAATTATTCAATAATTAAATTATTCCTATATAGTTTAAACATATATAACTAGTTATTAAGTTTTATCCCACATTGAGAGTAACAAGTATTTTCTAATGTTACAATAAAAAAAATTACCTCTCTATAAAGAAATGCTAACTTTGGGGAATAAAAAAGTTAAATTTTACTATGCAATATAAATTAGAATTTATTATTTGAAGGTAGAAAAAATTAAGAAAATTTAGCAATTGTAGAGACAGATCTAAAAGAGCTATATGCAAGACAATTATTTGCTTGTACAAGATCCTTAAAGAAATAAATAAATAAAATGAAGATTTAAATAAAATGATCATAACCCAAAACACAAATCACCCAATCATAAATTTTTCCTTCACACATACACATAAATCATAGAAAATTAGCTTAAAAAAGGAAATTAACAAATAAGTTCAAATTATTTTTAGGTAACTAACTTCATAGAAAAGAATTTGATTAGTCCATTGTCAAGAAAATTAATATATTGAGAGTTACTAATATATTATTTTAATTTTTTGATATTTGACACAAAAAGACATTTACTTTACTCTAAAATCCTTTAATTTAATAATAGAAATTTCTATTTCATTAAGTAAATATGCATTTAAAATTTAAAGTTCTGCTTATAAAATTGTAACAATGCAATGAGAAAGATAAGATAAAATATACATTTTTTTCTTCCTAATTGTTATACATCGAATAAACTAATAATTATGTAAATGAAACTAATTTATAATACATTTCAATATCTATTAATATTTAACATTTTTTAAAAATATTGATATTTATACAAATAATGTTTTATATAGATAGTTCTCCTACGCAATGCAATTGATTTTAATAATTATGTAATTCATTTAAATTAATAAATAAATATATTAATAAATAAAAATAAATAAATAAATCCTTAAGTTAAAAAACACATTGATATTCTCAATGCTTTAGAAATAGAATAATCAACATAATCTTTTTTTCATGGGAAAAGATAAAAATTTTTTAAGAAACCAACTTATTTAATATGCTCAAAGTTTGCAGTGAATTCAGAGCTATATGTGAATTTTCAAAATGAAACTCTAAATTTAAATTTCCAAATAATATTCATTTTTATAATACCTAATAACTGACAGTGAGATAAATGGATAGAAATCTATACTTTCCATAACTGTAGTAAAATATAGAAAACAAATTTTTACAATAATTTCCTCTAAAAAACAATACATAAAAATATTCAATAGCATGTAATTCTGAGTTTTAGTCAATGATAATATTTCAAAATTCTTGAAAAACTCCAGGAAAAAAGAATAAAATACAAACAAATGTAAAAGTAAGAAACAAATTGAAACTTTGGGTTGAACAAAGTTTTAAACGTATAGTTCATAAAAATTTAATCTAAAATTTTTCTATTCTCTAATTTGAAAAAATTCTCCTACATAAAACAATTTAGCAATATTTTTGGTAAAAAAAATTAAATCTTGTCTTGTACTTTATATATATATATATACTTGTTGCAATATATATATATATATATATATAAGCTCTTAAATTATTATGATTTCCAATTAATCATAATTTAAAATATTAGAAAATTTAAGAGAACAAAAATTCAATAATAAAATATTTGCACACACATATACATTAAATTCTTTATTTAATTAATTAAAAAGCTAGTCAAATTTTAGAAGCAAAGATAATTTTTTACAAAAACTTGCTATTGGGAATGATTGCTTTTTTTTCAAAGCAAAATTTACACAACATAAAAAATTATTTCTTTGATAATTATTTCCAAACAAAATAATATTTTTCTTACTCATAAAATTTTATGTTTTTAAACATTAATATTTTAAGTAAAATATATTAGTTTATCTTTCAAATTGTATTAGTTTCTTTAAAATACTAAAATAACCGTTTTTGAATTGACATGATAATGAAACTGCAGTTAATTAATACTGTCAATATTTTATCCATTTTATCGATAAATAATGGTAAAAACTTCAAAAACATAAAATTTTGAATACTCAATTAACTAAAAAAAAAGTCCGATTTCACTATGAATAAATAACAAAGATTTTTTGTATGATTATTAAGTTTTTGCTACTGGTAAAATTATGCTAAGAAAGCCAAAAATGTTACACTGTAAATATAAATATTAAATTATTTGCACAGTACTTATTTTCTTGATACAAAATTATTTTGTGCAAATTCAAATGATAAACATAATTGGTTTTTACAAAATTGATATTTAGAACATTGAAAAAATTTCCCATATTTCCTTCAAACTTTTTAAAAATAAGATTCTATAAAAATCCTAAAAATCAATTTAAAGTTTACAGAAAAACTGAAAGAGATATATCTGTACAATTTAATTACTTCATGAATAAAAATCACTGTTGTAAACAAATGAAGGCAATAAGAACCTATTTCAATGGGAAATCTTTTTTATTGAATGATTTATTTTCATCCCACACAGTTTTTGTTAATGTAGAGCAATATTAAAACAAATACAAAACAATAGTAGAGTAATCTTAAAACTAAAGCAGTTGATGTATTTCAAGTTAATAAAGCTTTTTGATTTTCAACAATGACTTGCAACAAAGCATAATTTCATAGTAGAAATGAAATAAATTAAAAAATATAACAGTATTAATTACTCCTTAGTTTTCAAGACAATTAACATAATGTTGTTAAAATAAATAATAAAACTAAAATAATTTCTATTTTCTTAGTAATTATAAGGAGTTAATTTAAGTTGAGAGTTAATTATTTATATCATCTTCATTAATAAGTAAATTAAATAAAGATGGCTATAATAATTTGATGGGAAACCCCCCTATAAATATTCAGTTATTAAATTTCACTTGAAATCTCTTATAACTTTAAAAATACATTTCAAATAAATGTTGTTTTAAAATAATGTGTGAATGTTTCACTATTATTAAACAAATATTTTATTTCAATTATAAATTAGATACAAAAAACACCCAAATTAATTTTTCAATAAATTTTTAAAATTCATTATGGATGAAAATTCAAAATATTCAGTTTTCTTTTATAAGGAATAAAAACTAATAACATCAATAAGTAATACTATAAATATTCAGCAAAATTTTTTAAATTATCTGAAATTTTGACTTATACTCAGTATGTAACTCCTAAATGGCATTATATATCAAATGTAATTATTAACATTAATTTTACATTTTTTAAAAGAACTGATAACAATTTTTTTTTAATTTGATGAAATTATTTTAATTACCTGCAATCTATTGGAAAGGATAGAATCTATTGCAAATATCTCTCAGCTAATAACATGTGGATTTGAAATTAAGTTGTGAATTATACAAGGGATAACATGCAATTTTAAAGATCGAAATAAAATTCATCATAACTGAACTCTTGTTTAAAAGGAATTAACTATTGAAAAGGATAAAATTACATAATTCATTTGATCAAAAATTATTATATTTTGCTTATTTATAAAGTTATAATAGCAAATACATTTACTACAAATGAACTATTTGTAAAGATAATGAATACAATTATGCAGTTAAAATTATTCCAGTTAATATTTAAAAATTAAGAAAATTCATGTTTAATATCATGATTAATAAATAAAATTGAATCAATTTGGACAAGAAAATACTTTTGCATTTCCCAATAAGTTTTAATCTGAATTTTACAGTTTTAAAACAATTATTTATAAAATACCTTTAATTTTAGAATTTTTATCAATTAATACAAAAATATTAATTTTTTTTTAAATGAACAAATTTAGTTGAACTCAATGCATTCATTAAAATATATATTATATTTTTGAATTAAGAGAATGAAATTAACTTATACCTAAAAAATAATTTTTATTCAAATTCAAGTAAAGTATTTGTAATACCTATGATTATAAATGGAAATGGGTTGCTCATACCAGCAACTAGTACATACTATTTCTGAAATAGCTATTAATAAGGATTCTCAACAAAACTTACTATTAAACAAATTTAAGAATGATGCAAGTAAACTGTAAGATATCAAGTTGAACTCAGTTTTAAAATATTTACTGTTCTTTAAAACCAAGTGTCTTTGAGAACTGTAAATATTTTAAAACACTTCCAAATAGTTGCAAGTCACTTATATTTCATTTATACTACTATGATAAAGCTGCACAACTAAATTATGGTGTTAAACTGATTAATAATTACTCATAAAATCAATAATTCAGAACACTACAAAAGAAAACTTGTGCTATTCAGTTATTATTCGATCAAACAAAAGATATTTAAAAAATAAGTAACTTGATAAATAGTAATAACAGGTGCAAAAATTTAGATTTTAAGCAGCAAAATCAAAACTGGAACACAGGGGAAAAATCTGAGGAGAATTATGTTTTTAATACATGCATCCCACCAAGAATTTTTTTTTATTAAGTTTAGTTAATTAACAATGTTGCTAACAAATATTTATTAGTTTGTGCCTACCTAATTTTCGATAAAAAAATTTAATGATAAAAATATATTGGATTAAAATAAAATATAAGTTACATATTTTATTATATGTAGCAAAAATATAACAGCAAAATTATAACAGCAAAAATAAAAAATAAGCCAAAAAGAAAATTTTATTTTGGTGGAATAAAATAATCTTTTATTAAGCAGAAAACTAGAAATAGTAGAACCAAATTGAATGTTCACACTGCCTTATATTTTATAAATCAACAAATATCTTTAAAAGAAAGTATATTTAAGAGTAATTCCATTTAAAGCAGCTAAAAGGACTGTAAAGTTCAGAATTTAAGAAAATTCTTGATAGTATTTTTTGAGACTGAATCTCATATTTGATTACAAGGAAAATTGTGAATTTTTTTTTTATTATTATTATTAAATGGCCCATACATTTTATTTTTCTAAAAAAAATTCTTTTCAAAAATATTAGTTTAGTTTTTAAATTTTAACAGCTTAAATAAGGTTTTGCTAATGAAGAGAAGATTATTTCTCTATGAAAATATTTTCAAAATTATCTGAAAAAATTTCATTAGTTTCCACCTTAAAAAAACACTTTTCTAGAGAATAATATAAACAAAGGCTTTTTCAAGTTATATGTTCAACAGTTCATAAAATGAAAAACAATGTTTGTCATGTGAAAATGAGCTTGTAAAATATTCAAAAAATTGATTTCAGAAAACTTCTGCTAGAAATCAAAAAGTGAAATTTTCATTAATCCCATGAGTCAAATTTTAAAAATACTTACAATTCATTTCAGTAAAAAAATTTGAAATATTGTATTGAAAAATTATTTTTTGCTTACAAGAAACATGTTTGTTTTATTCTTTCAAATTTTAGCCTAACAGCTCATATATGAATGATTTATTTTACCTTAAAATAAAATTTAATTTACTTTATAATATAATTTAATTTAGCTTAAAACATAGCCCTGGAAATCAGATACTATCCACAAATTTGATAGCTATTTTCTGCTCATAGAATTTAATATTATTTCCAATATTAAATGAATACTTTTGCTAACATTTAACAAAATAATAAAATGTGTACACATTTACTAAGGAAAATTACCATGCTCTCATTACAGAATAAACATGAAGTTTTAGTACTAATTATATTTCGTAATAAACATAAAATATGTAGTTTCTATAATATTTTTTTAAATTTTTGTAAGCAAGTTATATTTATAATTTATTCAGTAATATATTATGTGGGATAAAATAATTTATAAATTTTGTTAATTTCAAAAGTTAACATCTTTGTCTGTATATCATAAGCAATGTCCATAGAAAATATAGCTAAACTAAATAAGGAAAATCTCATCCGTCTTCAGTTTGCGGCATCATATATGATAAATTTTAAATTATTTTTAGTAAACTTTAGATTGTTATGAAAAGTACAATATTTTCAATAATATTATTCTCAATATTGGACGCAAAATACGCATGAGCACAATATAGGCATGAATATATGATATTTTTAAGATTTTTACTTTTTCTTGTAAGAAAATAAAATCCACAGCAATGAAACTTTGCAAAGAAAATGCAGAAGTTTAAAAAAACATTTTTCAACAAAGTTGTGTCAAATTAAAATATTCACAAGACTAAATTAAATTAGGTTTTATAGAGGATTGATTTTAATTTTTATTCTTAATTAAAAATACTTTGCTGAAATGAATTTTGAGAAATGAATGTGGACTCAGTTCGGCAGAGTGCTTTAAAAATTTGTCATAGGATCAAGAGCTCTTTTGATAAAGAAGAATAAATAGAACAGTTGAAAAAAAAGCATATATTTAAAGAGTACAAAGAGAACAGTGAAAAATTAGCAGCTAGAGGAATCCCTGTCAATAGATAATGCTTGAAATTATCTTAAGCAAATCATCATCGAAATTGATAAGATAATACCAGAAACCATGATAAGAAATATAATCAATATATCTGATGAGGAATGCAAGATAATACTAGAAAAGAATGATATTTATACTCTGATTCAGAAGATGCAAAGGGAAGGTACAAAGAAATAAGAACAAGAAAAAGAAAACATAGGAAAAGACAATACTTTAGTGAACTTTATGAATTGATTGAAAGCCAACCAAAAGGAGGAATGAAAATCCTAACCAGTAAATAACATCAGAGCAGATTTAAGTTTAGAACAAGAAACAGCAAGAAATTATCAGAAATTATAAAGTTTTGAGCTAGTGGCAAAGATATTTCAAAACTCTAATTGATGGCAGAGAAAGTAAGAATAAAATAACTATTCAAAATGTACCATCAATCTACGGTTGTGGTAGATTGATCTGGTTTATTTCTCACTTAATGGTTATTTTTTGCACATGAGGGCTAATTAGATCAGGTCCTACAGTTTAGTGGATTCCAAATCATTACAAATATCCAAGGCAAAGTAAGATTCAAAACCACAAACTGTTTAACAGAAGAGCTACAAGTTTGGCCACTTTAGCTTGTAAAGATAGATGGAGAGCAATACACAAACTTATGATATGAAATTACCAATGAGAATATAATCTTAAATAATAATAAATCAGTTGAACTAGATGGTATTAAAATGGAGCTAACAGATATTAATAAAACTAAACTAAATAAGGCAATTCATGTAGTGATACAGGAGTAAACACCCAATTGAGTGGAAGAAAGTTTTGTCTGTATTATAAATAAAAGGAGACAAGCTGCAATGTTGTGGTTAAAGGTAATTTCTCTCCTAAATACAATATGTAAAATATTCAACATTTTTATGAACAATTATTGATACACACTCCCGAAAGTTAGTGCAAATTACCAATATGAGTTTCAGAAAAGAAACACAACCACAGACCAAAATTACAATTTTTAAAACGAATTCTGAAACTAATGAAAAATATATGGCATTCATACCACACATTTATTGATTTTAAAGCAGCATATGATGGTTCAGCAAAGAAAAAATACTATGCTATTCATAGCCAAGTGAATTAAAATTAAAAATAAGCTATTCACTAATAACAGACATTTCTGGGTCTTTAAAAATCAAAATAAAAATATATCAACATGGAAATATTGTTATTTAATAGCTTATTGATAGTAATGAACTGATAGAAGAACTCAAGAGTCAACTGGGAAAAATTTGGAGTGGCATTCTTCAATAGGTTGCAGTGCTTAATTAGAGATGATTCTTTTGTGAATTGCATCATTTTTTTAAAATTAAAGATATGATAAATTTATCAGAAGAAAGTAAAACAAATACCTTATTGGACTTATATACTAAAAAAACTCTGATAAGACCTCTTGCTCTTCATGGAAATAAAGGTTAGATGTTAAATAAAGCAAAACTATTAGATTTTTGCAGCAATTAAATAATGATATGTGGAGGGTTTATATAATTATACAATTCATAAAAAATATGACAAATCCAACATTGCCAAAATAATCAAAGAAGCTTATATTAGGTAGCTGTGTCATAAATCATTTATTTAAACAAACACCTAGACTAACAATGAACTACCAAGTAAAAACATAATTTTTTAAAGAATTAAGAGCAAACGTGGATGAAGAAAATCATCCACTAGATGGCTAATTGATGTGGAGAAAGAAATGTTATTGATGGTAGTGAACTGATAGAAGAACTGAAGAGTCAACTGGTAAAAATTTGGGGTGACATTCTTCAATAGGTTGCAGTGCTAAGTAAGAGAAGGATTCTTTTGTAAAATTTCATCATTTTTTTTAAATTGAAAATATGATAAATTTATCTGAATAAAATAAAACAAATCCTATATTGAACTTATATAAGGTCAATTTCCAATGAAACTAAAAGGATTAAATTGAAGAAAAATACAGGCATATTAATAAAATAAAACATGGTTGGTTGGGTTTCATGGCAGAAGGACTAAAATAGGACAAACTGTGCCAAAAACTTAAATTTTAAGAAGGAATTTTTTTTCACTTAACTTAAACAACAGCTATGTTAAAATCAAATCTAAGTAAAACAAAAATATTTATATCTAAAATAAAACATGAAAAAACCTAGGAGCTGGAAATAACTATATGAACAGAAAATTTTTCATGAGAATATTGTTTTTCTAGCCCATACAAAGTCTTGTTAAAATAGAAAATTGAGTACATAACAATATTTTTTTTTAAAAAAAAAACTGACAAACCACAACAATTGTAATATTTATTAAATCTGTTTAGTAAATCAGAAAAAAATACGAAAGACTATAGTGGAAGTTTAGCATTATAATGTAAAGAAAAAATAATTCAGAATTATTTAAATTAATGCACTCAAATTGAAAATATAAATTCATTACAAAATAAAATATTACAAACCTGATGGTTTTTAAGCTGCTCTTCAAGCCAGTTAAATACAAATTTAGCTGCTGATGTATTAAGTTCTGTATTTTTTGCAAAATTATCGTTAGTATCACTTCTTGTTACAATGCATTCTTTTAATTGGTCTAGTATTTCATTTATTGATTCTAAATAATTTGTTTGAACATTAGAAACAGGTACTTTTACAGGAAGAAAGGCATTAGAACAAAATGTCTCACTGTTGGTATTTAAAGGACCAACTGATGCATTATTATTTGATAAAATTTCATTGTGCTCTTGAGTAGCTAAAAAAAAAGAAAAGGAAAATGAATAATTAAGAACATAAAAATCATGAAAATGTAAGTAAAACTCATAAATGTATTTATAGTTGAAATAAGAATATTTTTAAAGTGAAAGCTATTTTCCAAGTATATGATGTAAAATAAAAATGTAAGGTAATTTTTTCAGTTATATTAAAAGCTACATTAAAGTTGAAAATACGTTTGTTTTTAATCCCAATATAGAATTTCGTTAACATTAGCAAGAGAGCAAATTTACAAATAAGATCATAAATTTTTTCATAAATTTATCATAAATGATAAATAGCTACCAGTAAACCATTATATAATTTTTTTTTTCACATTTAACAATTGGAACTTCGCATTTTCACTGACATAAAGGGAAAAGAATTCATATTTAGCATGAAATCCCAGTTAAACACTTTTATGTAGCTGCAGAAGGCTATCGAATACGAAAAACAATTTTGTAGTCCTAAAAATCAAAACATTTGAATTTTCGGAATATAATACAACCTAAAAGTAGCAACTGTAAAAAAAATCTTAGTATTGCATTCTAACAGTATTGTAAGCATTATATTTATTTTCTGTAATTAATTATTTATATATTTTGTGCAATCTCGTTGTTGTTATCTGATTGTTACTATAAAAACTGTTACCTTTAAATTTCACTTAATTATTGAGTCCTCATTTTTTTAATGCCTCACATTTTACAGAAAAATATTCTGGGTAAAATCCTAGTTAATGTGATGTGCTCGATGTGATTTTCAAAAATGTCTCCAAAGGCAAAATTACAAGATTTCTAAATGTAATAACCCACAGAATTTTGTCAAATAATCAATAGGTTGTGCTAAAACCACATTTTTCAGAATCCTGATAGAGCTTAAACTCCAATTTTAAATGTCACAGTCTTATGCTATTTTCAATTTAAAATTTTTACTATATTTACTTATTAAAGAAACTCTACAAAACTAAAGGTTACAAACCTATCTGCACATATTTTACAAAATTTACATACTACAAAACGAACATAAATCTATAATAGTCAATATTATTACTCCTAATCAGTCAATAAAATATGATAATTATTTTTTAAATTTTCTTTTAATTAACAAAATTTAAAAAAAAAATTCATGGTATATAACAAATCTACACATGGGTTAACCACTTTGCAATGAATCTAAATAGTGTAAATTATAAAACCACAGGGTTCCAATTAACCAAGCACTAATGCCCATTTAAAAATAATACACTACTCTAGTCTTATTTAATTGAGTAATACAATTCAACAAGAAATATCTCAATTATTTCTACACTATACCTAATCAATTATATATATTTTTACTCTGTAAACTAGCCAATTTAATAATTAAATAAAAGTACTTATCTTAAACATTAAATTAACTATTTCGAAAATAACTTTTAAGAATATTAATTACAAATTAAACAACTTTAGTAAATTATAATGTTCATATACCATTTAACTGTTTGAGTGTGGCAAAGCACTATAGCACTTTGCTTGTTATGCACCAAAAATGCAGAGAAGCGCTATTGCGCTTCTCTTGTTTTGTACCGAAGATACGGATACACTGCTGTTGGTCAGTATAATTTTCACATCTATTGAGAACAGTTGAATTCATATCAATCGCAGTTTTTATTCATTTTATATTTATTCAATAATTAGTGTTAATTATAACACTAATTATTGAATAAATAACTCATTTTCTATTATTCTCCAAAAAAAATTACTACACATTTCATTCCACACTTTTAGAATATATATAAGAAATCTCTTCAGTACTCAAACGGTTAATTTACTTTTAAATTGAGAGAAAATAATACAAATTTTACACACAACACCATTTAGAAATAAACGTAGGGGGGAAAGAAGAAAACACAGCATAAGCCTCAAGAGTTACTAAAACTGCAAAAAATCATGCACCTTAGAATACATCATAGAATCACTGAACAAGTCCATTCTGGAGCAGTAATCTACAGTTTTGTGTATTTATCATACTACAAATTACAATATACAAATTTTATCAATACAAAAAAAATATTGTATGGTCTATCTTCATTTCTTCAGTAATCTCCAAAAGCCTAAATAATTTTAAAGATCACACTAAAATTATTTAGATTGCTACAGTGATTTGAAAACAAAACTTGAATTTATGTTTTCTCAATTTTCCAGTCGCAGTGGAGAAGTTTAAATTTTCTTATTCTGCTTTCGGCAAAACTTGTGTTTTGTCAGTCTTTCATAAAGTCCAAGATTTGAGCTGCAAAGTAGCTGTTTTTCAGAAATATTAATCTTCCTGATGTTGACATCGGCTAATAAATTAATCATTGGAATTTGGTGGTACTTAATCTGAATATTCAAACTAAGGATTGGAAGCAGATATATATTGATCACTGAAGACGAGAATTTCTCTTCTCACTTGAAGATGACCTGTGCCTGATAGCTTTGCTGGGCACATGGCTTGCTTAGTATTAAGTATTCATCTTCATAAATACTCATTGTCATCTATTTGATATTGAAGATGCTGTTATGTATAAATGTTTATTGAAGCGTAATAAATTTTTAATAAAAATACTAGTTATTTTTCATCACTCATTTTAAGCCACCAAATCTCAGAAATCAACTTTTTAGATTTTGTCCTGCAGCCCACTTTGTGCTTGTTGCTAATGTAAGAATGTGAAAATGTGAAATAACCAACAGGTTTTAATTTCCTTATTTCTGATTTTCTTTTTTGTTGATATTTTGAATGTTAGGATTTTAGGCCTGGCACACTTGCTCACATATTTTAGTTTACTTTTCTGTTAAGTTTTGCAGTCAAATGAAGTGATCTATGTCATACAAGAAAATGAAATGGTTTGAAGATATGCCAAAAATATATCAACTGACGATTTGAAAAAAATTTCAGTAAACATAAATATTTTACACAGGAAGATCATTACTCTCATAGTAGGTTAAGTTCCAAAACAAATGAAGACATTTTGTTTTAAAATTTCTACATTTGCAAAGATGGCACAAAGTATAGCAAAATTAAAAATCTGTGAAATATCAGATTCTTTTAGAAAATATTATAAAATTACCAAGAATATTGGTGACAAAAAGTATATGCTCAATAATTGACTTGTGGCAATTGTTGATTGACAATAATATTCTAATGATAATTTTTGAAGAATTAAATATAGTGGTAATGGCACAAGATAAGAGGCTATGAATCTAAAGAAATTTCACTAAAGAAATTAAATTGTTGATTAGATAATTTTAGAAATTGTTACTTAAATAAACTTAGAAATTGCTACATCTAAATGTTAAAAATCACCTGGCAATGAATAGAATAAGTCTTGTTATTTTCCATTAATCTGAAAACTAAGTAACACAGCAAAGAGTAAAATTTTGAAAGTACTTTGGAGTGCATTGGAATTTACAAAAGTATATACAAAAGCATGTATTAATCACTTCCTACAAAATTTGATTAACAGATAAAAGTTATCAATCAAAACTAGTAAACGACCAAGAAAAATTAAAAAATATGATCAATAGAAAATGTCTTATTTTTCCCTGTAAAAGACAAATAATCTTGAATATGTTGTAAGAGGAAAACATCTGTAGATATATTAAATTTTTTTTTAATAAATAACAAGTATTTTCTTAATTATTTGTTTTAATATATACATAGTGCCAGTTCTTTAATTGAAAATGCATTTAAAGTGATAAAATGTAATCTTGATAATATTAACTAGCTAAAGCAACTGACTGGGTCTTATAGACCCCCTACATATCCTAATTTAAGTGCACATTCCCCTGGGTTAAATTGTTGCAAAATGAAGATTTATATACTTTCCTGAATAAATTTTTTTTACTAATTTTAATTAAAAAAAATCAGTTTAATTGCAATAAAATGTAAAAATATCTCTTTATGAACTTAAAAAAATCAACACATAAAAAAGAATATAAAATAAATACAAAAAGACAAAGTAATTCAAGTAATCAAACAAAATTATTTTCATCTTTGAAAAATGTGAGGAAAAAACATGTGAAACTTAAAGACCCTGTAGATGTTCAATTGCAATAATAGTGAGATAATTGATTAAAAATATACTATTAATTGAGAAGAAAAATAATGCATACACGCATGAAAATGAATATAATTTTTTTACCAGCAATAATATCATCCATTTGTTCTAATGCTGCTGCTAAAACTTCACTTGCATCAATAGACCTGTCTTTAGAATGACATTCAGCCATACTAAATGGTGAGCTGCTAAAAGATGTTTCTAAATTATAGAGATCTGAAAAAGAGACAAATCGACATGAAATGCAAATAACACGTTACAGAAAAATGCTCAAATATTTAATAAACTTATATGTAAGAAAACATGGCATAAATATAATTATTTCTTCAACACTCACACAATTTCAAATTCAACAGTTTATTTTAAAATTTCATATTATAGAGTAAAAATAAAATTTATACCTATATTATAAAAACTTAGTGGAGAACTAAACTTTTCTTTTTTAAGGAAACAGTGTCCAAACTTAAAAGTTTATAAAATAATTGATCTTTAATAATTATAACTAGTAAATGAGAAGCTTATCAAAAAATTAAATTTTAAGTAAAATGACACCTAAAAATATTTATTTCACATTGAATTTCATTTGAAAGCTCTTTGGAATATTTTTGTTAACCAACTCAGCGTCCGCAATGTATCTGTTACGTCCCAATAAATTAGTCCAAAAGTGGCCTGCAACGGCAGAGATATGTCGCAGAGTTTTCACCGAAAGCAGCCACAACATATACTTTCGGATAGTAGAAACCACATTCTTTTGCACCCCCCCAATCAGTGGTTTGATTGATCAGTGTTAATGACTTGAACCACACTCCTTGGAGTCTTTTCTTTGAAAACTAAAACTCAGCCTGAGTTTTATGCTAAATATCTATTTTATTATATCAATACGAAATATAAATAATATTTCTTAAACATTTCACATGATTAGAAATTTTCTCAAGTAAAAAAAAATAGAAAAAATTACAGAATTTCTGATATTATCTTTATTCTGCTGTGAAAGTGATTTTATTCTATATAATTTTTTAATTACTTTCATGCATGTAATAATTTTTTTATATGATGTCAAAATAAATTTCTAGTAAGGAATTTATGAAAATAAAATTCCTTACAAGAAATTTATTACATATTAAAAAAAATAGATATATGAGAAATATAAATAATCAAATTTTTAAATTGTAAATTGTCTCAAAGCAAAATAATGGAATTTTATTTAATGTTTAAAGATGAGATAAAATTTTTAATGTAGAAAAAAGTTTAAGCTCTTTTATTTTAGAAGATGTGTGAAATGGAATGATCATTCTGAAATAGTGTATTAGCAATAAATAGAAATCACATTTATGCTACATCTAAATAATTAAACTTTTAACCTACAGAAAGTAATCATTTTACTATCAAATTTATTTTTAAAATAAGCAAATTATTAATACGCTAATTCTTCAAATAATTATTTTTAATGCAATCCATATCAGATACAAAAAAAAAAAAAAAAATGTTTAAATATAATTATCTTAACCAGAGAATTTCTTGTTGTGAAATATCTACTTTATTACTCTTCTTATTTGAATTAAAAATTAATTTTTCTGGTTTATCTTTCAAACATAAAATGGTATATTCCATATGCGATAGATTGAGTATTAAAACAATATTCATGAAAAATATAATTGGGATAATATTTAGGAATGACAATGAAACAAGTCTCTAATGAATGAAATAAAGAATAAATAAGAAAATTTATACCACTCAATCAAAATTCAAATTTTAAATTAAGAGACTATATAAAAGAGGTATAATATATAAATGTATTTTTCATTAATGCACATAATATTATGTTGCGAATCCCATACCATTTTGTAAAAATACTTTCTTACAATGAAGGAAGAATTCATGGTAAATTGTTATGTATTATTTTACGTGAATTGAAAAGTCAATAGAAAGTAACTCATTATAATTTCAATTTTCTTCATATAAATCTAGTACTCTTGCCAAATTAAAGAATATTCAAATGTTTTTATTTTTCATTATATGTATTCATTTAATACTAACTGAATAAATTTCATTAAGCCGTTGCGAACTTAATGATTAAGACGGTTGAATACTGTAGGTTAAAATTTTTTCAAAAATTTTTATAAGTTGTCTACCACACTATTTCAAACAGATTCCTATATACATGAGAGGAGTTTGTTTCCAGGAAGAAAACTTATCATGCGTGACTTCCCTTACGATTTAAGCATGTTTCCTGTTAGTTAGGGAAAGAATGAAAAGGGAGGAAGTTTACTTATGTAAATAAAGCTTTTTGGTTATTCTAGACAGATGAGAAATTGCATTCTCACCCTGATTCATTGCCACAAATTGATGATTAAATTCTACTTTTGTAATAACTAAGAACTTACATAACAGAGCACATTTTATTCAAAAGTATTTTCAGTAATTTAGATCACTAAAAATCATAAATAAATCAATAAATTCTTTCTAGTTAGTTTTTGAAGTTAAAAATTGAAATTTAAAATCTAATGAATCAAATATTAAAAAAAGAAAGTATAAAAAAATATTTTAAACTTATATTGTATATAATTTCCTATTCAAATTATTTTTACAGAACAATGATAATGCAAGTTTATCTACATATATTTTTCATTAAATAATTGTATTTTCATAAACGATAATACAGGAATGAAAATTAATTCTTTTTTTTTGTAAATATTTAATTGCTTTGGTATAAAAAAACTATTCCAAATATTTAAATATAAGATGAAAATTATTTTTCAGCTATAGTATAAACAAAGAATTTCTCAAAACATTAAACCCATTCATGCAGATTGTTATGTAAGTTTTCTAATGTCATGTTTAATTGTTTACATTCAATACTTTGATAAATAAATAAAAAAGTTTAGATTAATTTTTTTTAAAATAACATTATAAAAAATTGAAAAATAATTAGACTTTTTGTTTTCATGCAAAAATTTACCACACTGATTACTACATTGAAATATGTTCATATGAAATATTTTAAAAATTTGTTTGTGTTAAGAAAAATATAATGTGAGAAAATGTATACATTTAAAACTTATTTTATCTTACTGTAATAAAAATTAGAAAAATTTCTATGTCTCATTCAAAAAAGGAAATTTCAATTGCACAGGAAATAATAATACAAAAAAATGTGATGCAATAAATCTAAATGCATGTGTGATTTACAAAACGAGTAATTTACTTAATTAAATTGCATAAAAAATCTAAAACATAATAATTTAAGGATACCACTTTTCTTTGAACTTCATACTATTCACCAAGTCAACCTAAAAACACTGAGGAATTTTTTCAATTACACAAAAAATAGTTATTCATTATTTTTTGCTTTCTAAGTTTTATGCAAAAATCAGATATACGTTTTAGTTTTAACCACTTTTATTAGGATGTACAATTCATTCTGGCAAATTGATAAATACATACAACCCTAGATAGGGTAGTTAACTGAGCAATGTGACACTTTTCAAAGGGGTAGGAAAACTTTGCAATGAGAATGGCAAACATTCGACAGTTTTTGTATAGTTTAGGGAAGTGGCTATGGAACGAAAAAGTGCTATATCTGGTTTTAAAGAGGTAACATTTTTTGCAGATTCTTCAAATTTTCTGCCCCGCTGAGTCGGTGAACGTAATGAGCAAAAAATGTGGTACTTAAATTAAAATTATCATACAATATTATAACATATATTCATAATAACCTAAGAAATATAAAAAAGATAAATAGTTTCTAAGAATTTAGATTCTTAAAAGAAATCATAAACAAATTATTAACTTTATTGTTATGACTATTGGTCCTATGACTAATAGTTATTTTGATCAACAAGTTAAAAATAGATATCATTCATATAAGCATTTTTAACTTAAATATTGCATGAAGCAGCAGGATATAGGGAAATTTTTCAGATTACCACTTGTACAAATATTCTATAAAATTTGTTTTGAATAGCAAAGTTTGAGACAAGATTTCATCTCAGTAATAATAATTGGGATTATAATTCTTAACAATTGTGTTTAATTTTATACATCAAATATATACACAACTGATTAAAAAATTATACATAAGACATAATTTTATACATAATCATGTACTTGATATACATATAACTCTCTTTGATTACCAATAAAAATATATTACATTAGTTTACAATTTTTAAAAAAATATAAATTATTCAATTTGATATCATTAATCATTTAAAATAAAATATTTAAAGATTTTCAATAACCACAAAATAGATATACAGCATGTATTTCATTATTTAAACAACTTAATTATTCTACACTATTTCAAAATACTTGACAACATTTTTAAAATACTGAAACCCACTTCAAAACTTACATTTCATTGTTAATTTAACACAATGTATGGGATGCAAATTAACATTTTGGTATTGTTTTAAAAATAGATGAGATGACTTTGAAATTTAGAATGGCATTATATGAAATAAAGTATGTGATTATTAAAGTAATGTCAATTTTGAAAAAGAACATAATAAAGTAAAACATTAAAAAATAAAGCCCTAAATTTTTTTTTCCCCAATAATTTAAATTTATTTCAGCTCATAACATTTATTTTTGAAGTCATATTGTAAATTTTTAACAGTCTAAAGGTATTGTTCACATGTATTTTAAATAATATTTTTAATAAATAATTCATGTAATTTAGTTTAAAAATAAATGAAAATTGATAGATTTAAACATGAAATATTTTATATAAAAATGTATTACATACTGACTATTTATAAAAACATCTACACTTACAAAATTCATAATTTAAAGTCTACAATAAGGTGTGGCTATGTCAAATTAAAAACACCACGATTTCGAAAGGTAAATTTATTGCCTTTTTTAAAAATGCTTCTTAGTTATTAACAATAACAGATTTATATCAATTCATTTCCTCACACAAGCATGTTTTAAGATGTTCACTTATTAAATTAATTAAAATTGTAAATTACTGACACAATATATGGCATATTTTTGTTGATTAAAAATTGTTTTTTTTATTTAATACTGGTTCTTGTTTAAAGGTTTCATGTATGTAAATACTGTGAATTCATTTTCAAAATAAAATATATTATTAATAAAAAGTATGAAATTATAAAGAGATTTGGATTTTAATTATTTTCTTTCTGAAAGATTTTCATTTCAAACAAACGAAGCTATTAAATTTGATACATTTAATTTTCAGTCATTTTTAACTAAAAATAATTTACGATAATTTATTTTAATAACAACTTATACTTATACAAAGTACAATATAATAGATATTTTAAAGATTGCATTAAGTTAGCAATGTGGAAAGAAAGTGTAGGAAACTTTTAAAAATTTGGATTTTAAAAATTGGTTTAAATTTACCTGTCATTTTGTAAAACTTAAGAGTTTAAAAAAATAAAACTTTAATCAACATCATGTTTTTGTTTATCTTCGTTACCTATTTATTTTACTTTTTATTACGGTTAGAGTTAAAAAGTTCATGCTGAGTCGATAGAAATAATTACAAAATCTACAGTGGCTCAAATACAGCATCAAATAGCCACCTAGTGAGAGGAAAGGAAATCAATGCAAAAGTTTTCTTGCAATATTATAAAATTAGATTATATAATTCATCATGTCACGAAAACATGTATAATCATGAAAAGAAATTAATTGTATACATGAAACTTGACATATAAGGGCTTGCTTGACTAATAGAAAAGCCTTGTGTCTATTCATACAATGTTTTAGATAAAAGTAAGGTAGAAATAAAAAGAGTCTCTGTGCTAAACAATGGGCATTTACAACTGAAGTGATTAGTTAAATGCACAAATTCATTGGCGATATTTCAACTTAAGCCATTAAGCGAGAATAGTTAGCAATAGAGTGCAAGTTTTCCGAGATTGGGTTGAATACAAACTTCAGTTACTGCTTCTGATGCAAAATTTTTGGCTGTGTGATTAAGTTCCTTTGAAATCAAAATTTTGAAAATTGCAAGTCCCTTGTCGAAACTTTGAAACAAGACGAAATTTTTCGAAACTCATATTCATTCAGGAAAGTGTAGCCAAAAATAAATGAAATATTAAAATATTATGAAAGTACAGTTAAAATTGTTGACTCTAAAACAAACCGTACGATTAGTTTTAAGAATCATAGTAACTACTAAAATGCTTCATAAAATTTGCATGTTTTTTCGAGGTACAAGTGACAAGATGTATGAGCATAACAATAACGATTTCTGAAGAATGATTTGAGCTATATTTGAAGTTGATCACTTTATAGAAAAGAAAGTCAGCAGAGTGTTGTAAAAAAAAGACATTAAAGCTTACTGTCTTTGAGAAAATATAGGAAGCGAAATATTATATGCTTTGGGTAACACAGAGAAATCTCATATTGTAGCTCAAAAAATCAAAATATTGTTAAATAATTTTAGATTGTATGCTAACTATTTCTAAGGGACAACAAATGGTTCTTGCAAATAGAAAAGTTTAAATCAATAAGATTGATATCACTGAGATTAAAAAAAAGATACAAATATTTTTTAACTTCCAACCAGATAAAAGGTCATAAGGTCATTAAATAAATCTCTTTCTGAAATCCCAGTAGAAAAACTTAATAACGTAGGTTTAAACTTAAGGAATTCTAAACGACAAAGATTTACTAGCACGTCCAATATAAGACATGATGAAATAGAAGTACAATCTAGAATGTAAAAATATAATTGTGATTAAATAAAAACACAAAAGGTGCATTTTGTGTATTTTATTTATTCTCTCTATTCAATTGTTAATGATATTCCAAAAATCTCCATGAAAAACATATCACTAATTTCTTTAAGTTTATATACATATATATATACACACACACACACACACACACACACACACACACACACACACACACA
>JAPDSC010034983.1:320151-344576 GCA_026290005.1 Latrodectus geometricus | reverse complement strand
TAGACTCCAAAGAATCCTTAGAAGGGATGAACCTATAATGGTTGGAAATTTAAAGGATAAGGATGGCAAATTTGCTAGTACCGGAAAAGAAGTAATGGAAGTTATGGCCAAAACTCACTTTCCGGGAGTTATTGATATTGATAGCAACGAAGGGCAGCATTTCATTGGTTCTGTAAAAAGAATTCAAAGAAATCAATGGACCTATGCTAATATCATTATCAATCATGATAAAGTGAGGTGGGCTCTTTCCACCTTCAAACCTCTCAAGAGTCCTGGACCTGACGGAATCATGCCTGTAATGATCCAGAAGGCAGGGGATCTTATTATCCCTGTGCTAACTAGAATATACAGAGCTAGCTTAGCACTGGGGTGTATTCCAAAGCTATGGCAAAAGACTAGGCTTGTTTTCATTCCTAAACCTGGAAAAAACTATGACCAGGCTAAGTCTTTTAGGCCAATAAGCTTATCTTCATTCTTTCTCAAAATTATGGAGAAAATCATTGATAGGCACATCAGAGATTACCTGGGTAGTAATAGTCCCTTGCATAATCTACAGTTTGCCTATCAACCTGGCAAATCTACAGAGACAGCGTTACACAAGCTTGTATCTAAGATTGAGGACACCTTGGAGAGAAAGGAAATTGCCTTAGCCACTTTCCTAGATATCCAAGGTGCATTTGATAACACTTCTCATCTATCCATCCTTAATGCCTTAAGGGATACGGGGATTGAACATGCAATTTGCTCATGGACTAGGACCCTGCTTTCAGATAGAACTATACAAATGAAAATCTTCAATGAGACATTTGAAAAGAAGACAACCAGAGGCTGTTCCACAAGGAGGTGTATTATCACCATTACTTTGGAATCTGGTTGTAAATAGCCTATTAAAACATCTAAATTATATAGGTTACTATACCCAGGGGTATGCTGATGATATTGTCATACTCATCCTTGGTGAAGACTTTAACATAACTTGTCAACTAATGCAAAATGCTCTAAGTTATGTAGGCAGATGGTGTAAGGAAAGGATTCTGGATATAAATCCACAGAAGACCAACCTTATACCATTCACAAGAAAAATAAAAAGGGAGGGATTCTTTATCCCAAAACTTTTTGAGGTTGAAATCAACGTTGCTTCTCAGGTGAAATTTCTGGGCTTAATTCTAGACCAAAAACTCACCTGGAATAAACATGTTGACTACAAAATCAATCAGGCAAAAAAAATGCATTATGACATGCAGACGCATGCTTGGTAAAAACTGGGGTCTACAGCCAAAAATGATGTTTTGGATGTACACAGCAATTGTCAGGCCTACTTTTACATATGCATCTGTGATATGGTGGTGTAAGGTGGAACAGAAAACTGTGAAGGACAAGCTAGGAAGTCTGCAAAGAATGGCCTGCTTGTGTATCACAGGTGCAATGTCCACAGCACCTACCAGAGCACTAGAGGTAATTCTGGACCTGACTCCACTAAATATCTTCATATGCAGTGCTGCCAGAATAACTGCATATATTATGAAATTGCAAAATCAGTGGTGTGATAAGCCCTCTTCTGGAGGTCATACTACTATTACCAAAAAAATCAACCACCCAACTCTCCAAATGCTTTCAGAAAGCATGGAAAGAACATACGTGTTTGAAAGACCATTCGAGGTAGTTTTTCCTACCAGGGAAGAATGGAAAAACAGCACGATTGAAATAAAAAGCAATGATCTTATCTGGTTTACTGATGGATCAAAAAAAGTCAACCTCTCAGGACTGGGGGTCTGTGGCGTGGCATCAAGATTCAGTCTCTATAAAGGGCTTGGGGAACATGCCAGTGTCTTTCAGGCGGAGGTTCTTGCTATTACAAGCTGTCTGCAGATAAATTTAAAGAAGGGCTACCAAGGTAAGCGTATTCTTATTTTCAGCGACAGTCAAGCTGCATTGATGGCTCTTTACTCATTCCAAGTCAAATCAAAAATTGTAATGGAATGTAAAAATCTCCTTAAGGAACTGGCAGATGGGAATAAAATTATTCTTATTTGGGTGCCAGGGCATATAGGAATAGAAGGTAATGAAAGAGCTGATGAACTTGCAAAACAGGGATCCTCTTTCAATCCAATAGGAATGGAACCCTTTTGTGGGATCAACATGAAGTCTACAAGGAAGGCCATTCAAAAATGGGAAAAACAGGAGATGAACAAAGTTTGGCGTGACTCTCCTGGACAGAAACATGCAAAAAGCATGATTTTCAACTCATCTGAGAAAATTGTATCTGAAATTCTTAGACTCCCAAGATTGAAGACTCAAGCAATTGTAGGCTTCATTACTGGGCACTATCATTTCAGGAAACACCTTCATACAATGGGGCTTTTTAAACAAGAACCAATTTGTCGGAAATGCCACACAGGGGTAGAATCAGCTCATCATATCCTATATGAGTGTGATGTTCTTGGCCTTACAAGATTCACTACTCTTTGGTAATCCATATCCTAAAGAGTTACACCTAAACTCCATTGAGACCCTATCAGACTTTATAAGCAAAGCAGGTGACCCAAGACAATGGAACTAGGAAAAAATTGGGTTTGGAGCATGGTACAAAATGCAACAATGCAGAGGTGCCACATATCTGACAAGCTCAAGAGAAGAAGAAGAAGAATGTGTGGGTTTGTCTTCACATTCACATGCTCTATTTTAAACTTTTATTTAAATTTTAAAAGACAATAAAATTGATGAACCAAAATATGTTATTCGAAAGGGGTGGTAATCGATAAACATATGCTGAGAATGTAACGATTAACACTTCAAATGTTAATTGAGTATTTTATTCTCGATTTGCAACCACTTTTAGGAAATAAATCATTTTTTTTCAGTTGCTTCAGTATTTTATTTTGATTTATTAAATTGTAAAATTTAAATCAAAGTATTCTTTTGATTGAATTTTGTTGCATTTATAATTCAGCTGACGGGTAGCGCTGTCTAAGGAACTTATCTGGCATCTCTGCTTGGTAATGAATATTTGCATTATGTACCTAATTTTTCCAAAGTCTCAGGAAATCTATCCTTCTGTCACCTTCTTACAAAGTAAAAAGATCTCTGTCATCCATTTTCTTTGCTTGTGGTTGATAGTAATAAAGTGAATTCCTTTACCTTACTTTGGTTCCCCCTTTTTCTTGGAATGTGGAAACTCATGGGACGGTCTTTTTATAGTTTCATATCTTTTCTGAGATAATTGCATTTAGTTAAAAATCAATGATGATACTGGATTAATAAAATTACGTTTTATCTGATACATAATTATATAAATTATTTTTCCCCAAACACAATATTTACATTTGTCTTTTGAAATATTGATTGCATCAGGAGTCATGCTTAAAAAAATTATATCTGATAATAAATCGATACGTTTATTTGATCTTTATTCATATTAGATGTAAAGATTAGATTCAAAAGAACTGAAATATTCAAAGCTATTTTTTTCAATCATATATATAAAAGTTATGATATTTTTTTAAAATTTATATTTAAATTTATGTTATTTTGTTGGGTTAAGCGCTTATATTTTAAGAAATGTCACATATAAGAAAATGAAAATATTTTATAAAATATTCGGTGTTGAAAAAATATGCATAAGGATTTAAATTAAGAGATTTAACTTTTCTTCTTATTTTGGCGATTGAATTTTAAATTTTATTGTGAAATGAATATGTAATTATAACTTCAAATGAAAAATGAGTAATGAAAGTTCATTGGATAAAAGACTTCATATTATGATGGTAAGACAGCAGGATAATTTTTGGGTTGTATAATAGAATGTACTGCAATGCTTATTTTACAGAAATGCTGTTAATATTCAATAAGAGCTGGCTTAAGTAAACTCTCTGAATATTGAGGAAAACCAAGATTTGTAAACCTTGATGCTAATTTTGTTATAGTTGATCACATGAATTCCATTCTAAGTAGTTAAAAAGGACATTTTTAAAGTCAATGTTAAACAGGCACTTTACAGGATTGCTCATTTAAAAATTATCATATATTTGAAGTTAATAAAATCTCTATAAATTTTAAATGCTTAAACTGATTAAGAATGTGTGGCGAAAGCGCGAATGCAGAATTTGCTGCTGACATCATAATCTCCGCCTTCCGCAAGTCATAAGCTGTCCAAGAGAGCAATATATAAGGCCAGTCAGATTCTATTTTCCTCGGAATGAGGCTGTATCTTGTTTTCAATAAATATATTCTTTTTTAGTTTGATAGCATGCTATCTCCTTATGCGTGTTAACTACCACTTCATACAGTGGTGACCTGGGACGCGTTTCCCTACTGCAAATGGTTTATTTTTGATTCTCTTTCAAACATAGTTGTTGTCACTTCAGATTTCATTAAATTGATTTTTGCATTTGTGAGATTTTAAAAACTTTCATGTCTTCTTAATGTCATAAAAATAATTTTGGAACTCATTTTGTTTTATTAATATTCTGAAACCTTATATCAGATTTTTAAAATTGCTGTTATTTCATTTTTGCATGTGTTTATACACTTAATATATTCGCATCAGTGCTTATATAAATTTCACTATGGCTGTACCTGGTGCTGAAGGCACTATGTCACCCGAACTCGCAAGAGTTGCATTTCGTGCCCCTACATTCTGGCGTAACAACCCGGAACTTTGGTTTTTGCAAATTGAATCGTCTTTTCAAGTTTCAAAATTTACTGATGATCAAACTAAATATCATGTTATTTATGCTCTGGACTGTGAAGTTTTAAACTTTTATCAGTGATATATTGAAAAATCCTCCAAGAGAAAATTTGTGTGTGTACATTACATTTAAAGAACACATCATTAAGAACTTTTCCGAAACGGAAACTGCTAGATAACGATTACTTTTCCAGGAACTAGCTTAGGTGATAAGCGGCTATCCCAACTTCTACATGAAATGCAGAATCTCACATCTGGCCAAATGACGAATGAAGGTATCAGAATTCTATGGCTCCAAAGGTTACTTGTTGAGATCCAACAAATATTTTCAGTAAGCTCTAAAATTCTAAGTGGCTTAGCACAAATAACAGATAAAATATCGGAAGTTTATATTCTACAGTCTGCACACTTTCCTCCTCCCTGTTATTTATCTTGCCAAGAGCGTCCAAACTCTGAACGCTTAAATAGTTGAACTATCTCATAAGGTAAATCGTCTATCACGAGGACAGTACCGCATTCCAGACTACCGCTGTTCTGTTTCATAATTTTTAATAAAATTCTGTTTAATAATTTCATGATAAAAATATCAGATTCTGTTGGTATCATCATCGTTTTAAAAAGAATGCACTTAAGTGAATTATCACTGTACATTTCAGGAAAACTAGACGGCCCATCTGTTTCGGCGAAGTCAGATGTCAGCCGTAATTTTAGTCGCCTATTTATATGATATCATAAATCTCGTATTCGGTACTTAATTGATAGCGGGGCAATAATGTCGGTTTTCCCTAAACAGCGTATACACGTAAAAAGGCATGCTAAACCCGATGCACCCCACTACCATGGACTCCTGATTGTCAACAAGCTTTTGATAGTTGTAAAAGAGTTTCTAAAGTTACAACACTGGCACATCCCATCAGCGGAGGGGATTTGTCATTGATGGTTGATGTTTCAGAAGTGGCAATCGGTAGTGTTCTTCACAAACCATTAAAGGTGTCGTTCAACCCTTAGCCTTTTTTCAACATAAGCTAATAACTGCCGAGATCAAATATAGTACTAACGACCGAGAACTTTTAGCCATATACTCTTCCGTTCGCCATTTTCGGCATATGCTTGAAGGTCAACCCTTCACCATTTTTTCACACTATAAATCTTCCTTTGCTTTTTGTCAAAATGCTGACAAGTGTTCAGAAATTTAGAATTCATTAGTCAATTTATGACTGATATCCGACACACTTCTGGAGATCAGAACTGTGTTGCTTACTCACTCTCCCGTGTCGTAGGAGTTTCTTTTCCAAGCACGGTTGACTTTGAGCAAATGGCTCAAGAACAAGTATCTGACACTGATCTTTTATCCAAAATTCTAGTTTACAATTAAAATCATTTAATCTTTCTAGTAATATTTCTCTTCCTTGGGATGTTTCAACTGGCTCTGTTCATCCCGTTGTTCCATCTTCAGTGAGTGAGATTGTCTTTGATTCATTGCATAAACATTCTCATCCTGGTATGCAAGCAACTTTGAAGATAATCAACTCATGATACATATGGCCTCTTTTACGGAAAGATTGCTCTTTATGGGTCAAAAACTGCTTAGCCTGCCAAAAATTTAAAGTTCATCGCCATACTCAAGCTCAAATAGGAGATATTCCTATCTATACAGATCGATTTCGCCGAGTACACATAGATTTCTTGGGACCATTGTCGTCTTCTCATGGTTACACCTATTGTCTTACCTGCATTAATCACTATATCCGCTGGCCTGAAGTTTTCCCTATATCCTCTATCACAGCAGAAGAAACAGTACGGACATTTTATTCTAGATGGGTATCAAGGCTTGGAGTACCTCAATCTGTCGTCACAGATCGTGGTCGCTAATTTGAGACTGAACTGTTTTATTCCTTTTCTAAACTTCTAGCAATGCACAAGATCCGCACAACAGCCTACTACCCTTTTTCAAATGGTTTGGTAGAGAGGCTCCATCGCCAGCTGAAAGATTCTATTAAATGTCATGCAACTGCCGATTGGGTTTCAGTTCTTCGTTCATTTCTCCTTGGAATTCCGTATAGCGTGAAAGATGATCTCCATTGCCTCATCCGCTGAGCTGATATACGGAACACCTATCAGATTTCCACGCGTGTTCTTCCGCACCACCTCTAAAGATTTTCCCGTTCCAGCATTTTTTTTCTTCCGCAACTTCGGAACTACATCCGCACCCTACGTCCAGTTCCAGCCACTGGGAACGGTAATAAAGCTACCTTTATCTACAACGATCTGACGTCGAGCTCGCACGTATTCGTCCTGCAGGATGCTCTCCGACGCTCACTACAGCAGCCGTATGAAGGTACATTCCCTGTAGTGTTTAGACGTAAAAGATTTTCGTCCTGCTGATCAAAGGCCAGAAAGTGACTGTTTCCATTGACCGCATGAAACCAGCGTTTTTCCACCTCGATGTTTCTCCATCAACTGTTCCAGCTCCCTTACCAGAGCCAAGAATTACAACTCATTCGGGTCGGCACGTCAGGTTTCGCCTCCTTGTTAAATTAAGAGACGGAGTTCGTCAAGGACAATAGGACTGAAGGGGGAGTAGTGTGGCAGCAGCGCGGAAGCGCGTATGCAGATTTTGCTGCTGATGTCATAAACTCCGCCTTCTGCACGTCATAAGCTGCCAAAGAGAGCAAAATAAAAAGACAGTCAGATTCTAATTTCCTCAGAATGAGGTTGTATCTTAATTTTAATAAATATATTCCTTTTTAATTTGAATGTATGCTATCTCATTATGCGTGTTAACTACCACTTGCTACAAATGATAAAAATTCATAATATCACGTATGAAAATTTTGAATATAAAAATATTTCTTCAATAAATCCATAAAACTGAATAACATAATCCTAAAAAATAAAAAATCAACTTAAAAATTTCTACTCGGCACGTGTTTTTCAAATTAAAAAAAAAATTGATTCTTTAAAGAGCAAACTAAAATTACAATATTTTTATGAATTTTTTTTAGTTATAAGTAAAAGTAAAGGATAAGCTAATGTTCTAAAGACAATGAAAGCTGTAATCAATGAAAAAAAAAAGAAATTTCCCATGGGTAAATTTTTACAAAATGTACCAAATCTCTTGAGAATCCAATAATCCCTAGATAAGTAGAACTTACTAAAGAAATAAGTTTTTCTCCAAATCCTAATTTTCTTATATAAATGAACGAATAAAACATAATAAGAAAAGCTATTTACTCTATAAAAACTCAGTAATTAGTATACAACATGGAGTGTTTTTTTGTTATATTGAGATATGTTATCTATTTTCAAAGGCTCGGAAATGCTATCAATAGTACAATTAAACTTGTAAGGTTTACTTCTATGTAATTTATTGTTTATAATAATATAATTACAAGCAGTACCATACGGATTTTATTTTATATCAAATAGACCCAATATGAAAATTTAAAATATTCCTCAAAATTATAGGTTTAGTTTATATTAAAAGCACTCCTCTTGATTTTATATATCAAAACTGCCCAACGAATTTATACAGGTATCCTCGTGAGAGATTAAAAGCCTTCCTATCGGAAATCTTATAAATATGCATCGATAACAATTACTGTTATTCATTAAAGACAAAAAAGTAGTAATCAGTTAAAAAATGAAAATTTCCCATGGGTAAATTTCTAAAAAATGCACCAAATCTCTTGAGAATGCAACAGTCCCTTGACAAGTAGAACTTACTAAAGAAATAAGTTTTTCCACGAATCCTATTTTTTTTTTATAAAATGATCACTTAGAACCCATTAAAAGAGCATTTTACAATACGTAAACCCAATAATTAGTATATAAATTGGAGTCTTTTTGTTATATTGAGATATTTTACCTATTGGAAAAGGCTCGGAAATGCTATCAATAGTACAATTAAACTCATAGGGTTTTCTTCCATGAAATTTAACTTTTATAATAATATAATTACAAGCGGTACCACACACACACACACACACACACACACACACACACACACACACACACACACACGGATAGTATTTTACATCAAATAGACCCATTATTAAAATTTAAAATACTCCGCAAAATTATGGGTTTAGGTTTTATTAAAAGCACACCTCGTGATTTGATATATTAAAACTCCCCAATGAATTTGTACAGGTATCCGTGTAAGAGTTTAAAACCTTCTTATACGAAATATTATAAATATGCATGGATAACAATTACTATTATTCTTTAAAGACAATTAAAGTAATAATCAGTAGGAAAATAGAAATTTCCCAAGGGTAATTTTCTACAAAATATACCAAACCTCTTGAGAATCCTATAATCACGAGAGAAGTAGAACTTACCAAAGAAATTAGTTTTTCTCCAAATCCTAATTTTTTTTATAAAAAGACCACATAGAACAAATTAAAAAAGCATTTTACACAATTTAAACCCAATAATTAGTATATAACAAGGATTTTTTTTTGTTATATTTAGATATTTTACCTATTGGCAAAGATTAGGAAATGCTATCAATAGCAAAATTAAACATATAGGGTTTTATTCCATGAAATTTAATTTTTATAATAATAAAATTACAAGCATTACCACACACACACACACACATACGGGTTGTATTTTTAATGAGATAGAAGCAATATGACAAATTAAATTAATCCCCAAAATTGTGGGTTTAGGTTTTAATAAAAGCACACCTCGTGATTTCATATTAGTTTGGGGAAAAAAGTTATCCATTATTTTTTCGGAAGACGTCTGTAGTGATCTCTATCACGTGAGGTATCTATCAAACAATTTCAAATTTATGCTCATTGGAAAGGTGACATTTGACTCTAAAATATTCTCTTGCGGTTTTTTTTTTGATTAATTTAGTTATGAGTACAAGGTTATAAAAATAGAAGACAACAAACAGAAAATTCGATACATTTTGGGTTTTCTTTTATAATGGCGAAAATGCTAAACAGGTGGCTAAAATTGTGAAAGGTGTTTATCGTCCTATATATGACTGTAACAACCAGTTACGCACAATTTTGGTTTCGTCGTTTCCGTTTTGGTATTTGGATGCTAAAGATGCACCCCGCATGGATACAAGATCGTCGAGAATGTCTATAAAATATCAAAAATTATCAAACTTGACAGCATGTCAGCAGTCGTAGCTTCGCAGAAGACCTAAAAATCTACATGAAAACTGTTTTAAACCTTATTACAAAGCGAATCTGAAAGAAGTTACAAAAAGTTCACGTAAAAATGATGGATTTCTTTTTCCCCAACCTAATATATTAAAACTGCCCAATGAAGTTCTACAGGTATCCATGTGAGAGATTAAAAACTTCCTATACGAAATCTTTTAAATATGCATTGATAACAATTACTATTACTCGTTAAAGACAAAGAAAGCTGTAATAAGTGGAAAAATAGAAATTTCCCATGGGTATATTTCTACAAAATATACCAAATCTCTTGAGAATCCTATAATCACGGGAGTAGTAAGCAGAGTAAACCTGTAGGCGCCCTTTTTGTCACAAAAGTGCCACGTCAATTTTGTCACGTGATTCGATCACGTGACTGAAAATGACGTCATACCACGTGACCTCCGAGTAGAGTTGAGTTGTTGGTTTCGTTTTACTGATATTTTTGCTCGAGTTGAGTTGTTTTTTTATGCATCTCACGTGGTTTATGAAGTTTCTGTTTCCGAGAATGGCAACAGCATTCAAGAAGTAATTTTTTGTGTATCAAACGTGTGTCAAAAGTTTCTATTCCTGGGTATGGCAACAACTTTCACGATAAAATTTTTTCTGATGCATTCCTCATGTATCAAAAGTTTTTGTTTCCGGGAATGGCAACAGTTGCTTAATAAATTATTTTTATTGTATCCCACGTGTATTAAAAGTTTCTGTTTCCAGGGATGGCAACAACTTAAGGTTTTGAAATACGCTTATGCATGTTGGGACAAGTTGGATCTTGTTATCAGCGATCTGATTGGTTGTCAGTGATGTCATTCACGTGTTGAGTAGCCTTTTTACTGGATCGAATTTTTCTATTGGTCAAATTATTTGTGCTACTAGGATTTGGCAACACTAGTGCAGCTCACTTGTACTCTTATCCGGAAATATTAGTTCAGTGTATATCCTTGCTGCGTATTTTTTCTTGCGCGTGGAAAGTAAGAGAAAAAAAATAAATAATGTAACGTTTTCCTAGAGATTTGTGTAACTTTGAGCCTCGAATGAGGAAAAAAGCTGCTCTGGATCAAAAACTTATGATGGAAAAAGCCGAACGTGAGATTAAATCTGCTAAAACAAAACAAGCCGAACATATGGTTTATCTTGGAGGAGATTACTTCGCCTATGCAGGATGCTTCAAAAGTTGTACTTATGCCCATATTCGGAAGTTTATTACAGACGCCGAAGGATGGTTACAGCCATTAACAGATGGATTGACCATGTCTCCTGCCGTGTGGATATCACTGGTTAAATAAATCTGCAACTTCCGAATTACTGGTTCTTCAGATATTGTGACTATCATGAATAAAAAGTTATGCGTATCACAGCAAACAATTAATAGAAAATTGGTGTTAGCGTTTCAAAAGTTGTTCCAACGCAAAAATTTGCAGTTCGATTTCATATCCAATGATGTCGTGCTATATAGGTCTCAGTTTACAAATCTATGTGACAAAATTTCAGTGATTTCTGACCAAATGAAGGGAAGCTTCATCAAAGGCTTTTTACAGGAATATATTTTGTCTGAGATGGAACAGTCCAAATTAGATTTTTCTAGTCTACCTATACCCGTATATGAAGAAGTCAGAAATTCTCTAGCTAAATGCATAGCAAATGCTGTGACTTTAAAATTTCAAAACTCTGTGCATTCCCTGAAACTACACACTTTTTAGACATGACGCAGACTCGTGTTGAGAAATTCAATGAATATTTTGAACTGTCTTTATTTCAACTAGACTGGCAACAAACAGCGAAGGACTTTTTTGAAAAAATAAACATACTAATCTTGACTTGGAATTCGGACAAGATTTTTTTGATGGCTTAAATGTAAAAACATTATTCAAACAAATTGAGAAAATATATGTTTCAGAAGAAGATACTGTGTACAATGAGCTTTTCTTACTTGAATAAATTTTTGTTTGTTATTTCTTTCCTATTTATTTCACAAACTTCACATAAGTGTATGATATGATGTTGTTGCATATTTTTATTTTAAAATATTTTCAGAAGAGATCTCTATATAAAGGTAAGTAAATTGTATTTATTTTTATTCTTAGATTTGAATTTTAGCGCTGCAGTATCTAGGGTGATGAGTTATAAGACAGTGAATTTACCACCACCATTCATTTAGAAATGGCATTGTCAAAAGAGGAAGTCGTTTTTTTGCTCGTTTATGTTATTTTAATGTTCGTAATGTATATTTCATCAGAGACTGTATTTAATGTTACATTTCCTCGAGATATATTTGTGCGATTTAATACCTTTTTCAATTCATCTCACCTTTTTCAAATATGACTGAGAAAAATTTTTTCTCCCTTTTACAAAGATTCTCAAATACCCGGTAGTTTTGGTGGTATTAATGCTTTATATCGTGTTTTCAAAGGCAAAGTCAAATCTGGAGATATTAAAAAATGGTTACAAGCAAAGGATTCGTATACGTTACAGAAACCTTTAAGGCACAATTTCAGAAGAAATCGTGTCATAGTAGGTGGTTTGAATCAGCAATTTCAATCGGATTTAGTCGATATGCAATCTCTAGCAGGCTACAATGATGATTATAAATATTTACTCACATGCGTTGACGTTTTTTCAAAATATGCAGGGGTCATACCATTAAAGAATAAAAAATCACAGAGTATAGTTGCTGCTTTTCAAAAAATCTTTTCAGATAGGTCCCCAGAAAAATTACAAAGTGATGATGGATTAGAATTCAAAAACCAACATTTTCAAAACTTTTTGAAGAAAAATAACGTTTCTTTCTTTACTACACATAATTCAACCAAGGCCTCCATTGTGGGACGTTTTAATCGGACTCTTAAAACAAAAATGTGGAAATACTTTACTGAAAAGAACACCAAACGTTATATTAATATCATCGATAAACTGGTTCACAGTTACAATCATACCTGGCATCGTAGCATTCAAATGGAACCAGCGTCAGTAAATATAAATAATGAAGCCAAGGTTTGGCAAACACTGTACGCTGATTCACTTTTAAATCTAAAATTACCAAACTGAGACCTCAAAGTAGGTGATACAGTTCGTATTAGTAAAGAAAAGATGCGTTTTGAGAAAGGATATGAGAAGAATTGGACAAGAGAAATATTTACTATCCATAAAATTTTGCAAAGAAAGCCAATGGTATACAAACTCAAAGACTTAGCTGGAGATGTGATCGAAGGTACTTTTTAAAAACAAGTACTTCAAAAAATTACAGACTCTGGTTATTATCCCGTAGAAAAAATGCTGAAAACTAGAATGAGAAATGGTAAAGTGGAATATTTTGTGAAAATTCAAGGTTATCCTGAAAGCTTTAATACTTGGGTACGAAACGTGAAACATATATAAATAGAAGGACTTTAAATCTCATTTTAGAACTGAAAGTCATTTGAAACGAAGAATGTTGTTTTACATCACTCTGATCAGTGACAGCTCTAGAGATTTTTACCCAGATAACAAAATTTCACAATTTACCACACAACTTCCTTCAGCTATTGAACTAACTAGCGGTGCTTGGGAAGTAGCATTGGTCAATATTATTTATCTTCATACCTAACAATATACGAAAAGATAATAGTTTGTTTGGATTTGATTTAGGAGATGGAAAGTTAGAAGGAAGACGACTTCCCCCAGGTTGTTATGAAACCATACCTGATATCTTAAAGGCCATTCGAATAGATTCGCATCGAAATAAAATAGAATTTCATTACCATCCTGTGACAAAAAAAGTCAAATTTAAAACAGAAGATATGGCTAAATTTATTCTCAATGAGGGCATGGCCGATTTAATGGGATTCGAGGCAGGAGAATATCAAGGAATTGGACAAAGTCAATTTGTGGCTGATCTCTTTTTCATGTAATGTATGTATATTGTGATCTAGTAGAGCCCCAAATCGTGGGAGATATTAAAGCCCCCTTTTAAAAATCGTCACCGTGGAAGGAAATGATGGAGAGATTATCAATGCTCATTTTACGAGGCCCATAAATTTACCTGTCATCCATCAACATTTTCAAACTATACAGGTGGACATTAGACTACATACTGGAGATTTGGTACCTTTCGAAAGAGGCACGGTTTTCATTGTGCTACATTTTCGTCTTCGGCAAATCCTATAAAAGGCTTTGCCCTCTTCTAATAGACTTCATTTTATTTGTGTGAATAAATCAAGAAACATTGAGAAAATGTTAGTCTCTTATACGTGTTGTACGAAAACATTTGAAGATTATTACGTCAGACAAACAGGAAATGGCCTACCTCATTATCGAGGCTTAGTTTTACAGAGAGGCTACGGAATCGGTGGATTTTTTACGAAACTATTTCGCAGTGCGATGCCATTTTTATTAAATGGTGTCAAGGCTAATGGAAAAGAAGCTCAACGAACGGGTACTCAAGTAGCCAATGACATGATGGCTGGTCAAAACTTTAAATCGTCTCTCCAATCTAGAGCTTAAGACAGTGGAAAAGTATTAGCCAGAAAAGCTCTTCAGAAAGCAGATGAGATGATCGGTCGTGGTGCCCATAAAAGGAAGCGCAAAAGTTCCAAAGAGTTCATTTCTCCCAAAGTCAAGAAGTTGAAAGCACGCGATACTTTTGATCCTTAAAAATGGCCTTTCTTCTTAAAGATTCTCCGGAATGTGCCAAATCCGAATTAGAATTATTTACTTTACCTCCTACACAAACTGTAATTGAAAGAAGTCAGTGGGTCGAATTTCACCCATTGGAAAATGTATCGGATGGAGGTCCTGGGGAATTTAACATTTCAGGAAGTGATGATGATTACCTTGATCTCTCTCATACTCATTTGCTTCTAAAAGTAAAAATTTTAAAAAGTGATGGCAAACCCCTTACGACTGAAAATAAAGTGGGCCCTGTCAATTTATTTCTATATTCTATGTGATCTCAAGTAGATATTAGTTTAAACGAAAGACTCGTTTCCTCAAGTAATAATACATTCCCCTACAAAGCTATGATAGAAACTTTATTGAATCATGGATATGATGCAAAGACTTCCCAACTTTCATCAGAACTTTTTTTTTAAAGATACTGCTGGTCGTATGAATGTATTTGATACGGAAGATAAAGAACCTAACGAAGGATTTAATAAAAGAGCGGATCCATTTAAACTCAGCGCTTCATTTGATACGATTGGAAGATTACACTTGGATATGTTTCATCAAGAAAGACTTTTATTGAATATGGTAGATGTCAAACTTAAGCTAATTCGTAGTAAATCTGAATTTTGTCTGATGGGAGATGGAAACTTCAAAGTAAACCTTGAACAGGCCTCCATATTCGTCAGAAAAGTCAGAGTTAGTCCAGGTGTTGTAATTGGACATGCGAAAAGCTTGGAGAAAACAACAGCTAAATATCCTATAAAACGAGTGGTTTGTAAAGCCTATTCAATTCCGTCAGGAAATATGTCTTTTGTTCAAGATAGTATATTTACAGGCCAAATGCCTCGAAGAATTGTGGTTGCCTGTGTCGATAATGATGCCTTTAACGGCAATTATAAAAAGTCACCGTTTGAATTTAAACATTACAATATTAATTTCATCGCCGTATATGTGGATGGACAATCAACACATAGTACTCCTTTACAACCTGATTTTGAACGCAATCATTTTATCCGAGCCTATCAAAATTTATTTTTGAATGCTGAAGATCAGAGGTTGTTTCTTGCTAGATCAGAATTCTCAGGAGGAAACGCCTTGTTTCGTTTTGATTTATCGCCTCACCTTTGTGAAGGAGGACATTTGAATTTGGTTCGTCATAGCAACTTAAGACTGGAGATTAAATTTAGTGTACCTCTACTCCAAACTGTTTCTCTACTAGTTTATGCTGAATTTGAAAATTTGATCGAAATCAATAAAGCTAGAAATATTCTTTACGATTTTGGAAGCTAATGAATTCTCTACAGATTCATCGAGTTCTCTCCCGTGATTTACATGCTCAAAGATATTTTATCGGAGTTTTTCCCTCGGATAAAATTCCCATGATTCAACATTTTCCTTTAGCAATCATCTTAAACACTGACAAACATGACGAGATTGGAACACATTGGTTAGCTTTCTACATTGAAAATAAATGGACTCTCGAATTTTTGGATTGCTTTGGATTACCACCTGAAGCTTATGGAGAAGATATATCAAGATTTGTCAAGTCATTTCTGATTGTCCAGTGGAATATGATACCCCTCTAAAGCCCTACATCTAATGTTTATGGACAATTTTGTATTTATTTTATTGTAAAACGAAGGCAAGGATTTTGTATGAAAACTATTGTGTCCCAATTAGCTGGGAAAAATAATGATTTTAGAATTTATGAATTTGTCAAAAAAAGATTTGGTGTAAATATGATTTTCAAAAAATAAAAAATTTCTTTAATTTGTTTTTATTATTTTACATATTTACATAATATATGCATTATATTTTATTATCAATAATATGTAGTTTTTAATTTAGAAAAATATTTTTTCGAAATAATTTGATAAAAGTAATCTTTAAGGTGTCACATAAAACTAAAAATGAACTTTTAAATTTATTGAATGATATTATTTTATTTAAATATAATTATTTTGTGATTAATATATTATACATTAAATGATACTAAATAAGCTTTGTTAGAAATATTAGATACAAACAAATTTGTAACTCCTTAAAATATATTTAATGTTATGTGATAACTTAAGGATTAACTTTTTTAAAAGTTTATTGAATGATTTTATTTTAAATATAACTTTTTTGGGATTAATAATATAAATAAATGAATTGATGTTAGAAATATTTTATTTAAATATTTAATAAATATATTTAGAGAAACATATTTGATGCAAACATGATTGTAATTCTACATAATTTTATTTAATTTATGCAGCGAATTGAAAGATGAATTTAGTAATTAAATCATAAAAGATTAACTGTGTAATTATTAAAAGATTACTTAATTAAAATTTAACTTAACTCAAAGATTAACTTATGAAACAATTTAAAGATTACTTACAAAAAGGTTTTATTTTATTTTGCCTGCTGAAAAGGAAAAAAAAAGTTCACACACACATAAAGGAAGAAAAATCACTATTTATTTAAAAAATGTAATTAAAGATAAAGCCATAAAGAGGAGCCTTTTCCATACATAGGGTTATCATAGATAGTTTTCTGTTTTTTTCTTACAGGCAGAGCATACAATTCTTGTTTTTGTTTTTTCTCATATAAATGAGTATTTTTTACAAACGATCCAAGAAAATTATTTGCATTAAGAGCATAATGAAATTGATCAAACCCTAAAGGTTTCAATTTCCTATTTTTGATCAAATGTGAAATCAGATCTTTTACATTGGTATGGGACAGAATATAACCATTTACAATCAGTTCTTTTTCAGGAGTCCACGAAAACACATCAGGAGGATTTTTCAAAAACAAAATGTCTTTGGCTACTTTCTTGTGTTTGACAGGGACCGACTTTATAATATCTTTTGTAATGTCTGGTGAATCACTGACGGAAATTTCAGGCTCTTGGTTAATGGGTTGAGCGTGATTAACATCAGGAAACTTTACAAATTTCTGCAGGACTTGTTGGTAAAGCGTTGCTTTTTCAGAGTCAGACATTTTCTTTGACAGAATGGTCTTTATTTGCTGATCCAATTCAGATATATGGTCTTCTGAAAACTGTTGTGCCCGATCCATAGGCATTAGGATAAACTTTTAAGCGTGATCCATGGAAAAGGGATCCTAGTAAGGATACAGATGCAGGTAGAATGAGTAACAGGAAACCTTCACCTTTTTGAACCAAGAGTCTTCTTTCCTTGAAAAGAGGAACTTTTTTGTCGCCCAGCCTACGTAATGTCCTCTTGTAAGGAACTAGTCTGTTCTTTTGAAGTTTCGAAATAGGTACAGTTACTTTTAAAACATTCAAGACACATTCACATACAGCTTTGATGATACTGTTAGGACACTTTTGGAGGATTTGTCTTTTGAGTTTCGATTTTAGCAACAATTTTAACTGTTCTAAAGGGAGATGCGAGGAGGATGACATGATAATTAATAATAAGGTTTCTAATCACTGAACTGAGGTATTTATAGATGCTACAATTTGTGTGGAAGATCAGGATTCATGTTGATTTCGGGATTCGATATAAAACTGGAAAATGCTGCGGCTTTATTTAAAGCACAATAATTGGACTGATGATCATGAAACGAACATTTCACAGTAGGTATTCGTAGATGTTGAATTTTAGGGCACTTGAAAACATTCTAATCTATAATATTTGATTGAGAAAATTTTTGTAAAAACTTAACTTTCTCTAATCTTTTGACATAGATCGTATCGTATGATGCAAACAAGAACATTAGAATATGATGAAGTGAGGCATACGGTAAATCTCCACTTTCCCAGGGCATACCGTGAACATTACGAACAACCTATGAATAGGTTTTCTGTTTACGAGGCGACAGTTTTTCCCAAGAATGTGGTGGTTGAAAAGACCAGCGGCCGTGATAATTGTAGTATACATCGTAAAACGCTAACTCCTTGATCACAAAAGATTGTGGACCCATCTGAAAACCTTGAAAGTCTATAACGATTGCAGACATTCTTACTTCTTTATGTGTTCGATAAGAAATGGCTAACGCGGCTCGTATACGAAATGTTTTTCTTCAGGAAAAATACCAGTGTGCATGCGCAAATGCTCATCTGTCATTGGATAAAAATCCAGAAAGAGATAGCCAAAACGGGAACTTGTGGCGTCATGAAATATCTCCTGAAAAGACTTGTTTTGGCCTGGAAACATCTGCCTGGCCAGGTGAGTCACTTGACTTTTGTCTCTAGGATTCTTGAAAAGCACTAAATAGTGAGAATTTAAATTTATGTTACGCATTTCTTTTCCTTGAAATAGATTCTGTACTACAAAAATTACTGAAAGATTTCTACGATGGCTACCTTTTGTGAATAAATTACTCAAACGGGAATCTACGCTTAGCTCAGACATTAGATCATCTACAATAATGAGAGTATTTCAAACATTATTCAGATAAGAAGGTAGACCTTCGAAAATGATACCTTTCATGGTATTAAATAGGGATTGAAATGCACCATTACAATAAATAATTATTTCTGGCATGGGGAAAAGCATTCGATTATCTATTAGTTTTTTTAACAAAATTCTGACTTGCCTGAACCTGTAGGGCCACTGATGAGGCATGTAGAAGGATGAACCAATCTTGATAGATCCATGATGATAAATAAAAAAAAGTGAGGCTTACCTTCTTTATATGTGATGAAAAAGACAGGAAAAAATTCCGATTTCTTAAAATTGATGATGCTTGATGAAAACTTAAGGCTGAAACTGTATAAAATAGAAGACTTTTTGATTTATTAATAACCGTAGGGAAGAGTTGTGAAATCACTTTGAATCACCCGTTTGTCGTAAACAATCCTATAAACTTTCATTTCTTTTTTGTTTATTATTTTCCGTCTTTTCGCCTCACGATATATTTTTGCAGGATCCTCCACCGGAATGACAGTTTCTTTGTCCAAGCTGCACACTAAGCTTTTTATTGAATAAAAATAAATTTTTTCATTGTTTCTGTAATTCAGTGTAAAACCCCTTACTTTACAATAAACGTTCCCTTTGTCCGTTTTATAACCTTAATTCATGGGTCCACCTGTAAAAGTATCAAAATTTAGTATATTTTTCATTCTTTCAGGACAAAATATTTTAACCAAACAACAGCAAAAGAAATTACCAGACACGAAGGTTGTGATGATTTCTCCATCCAGCTCGTCGGTAAACTCTCCCAAGAAATTTCCTAGTGGAGGATCATTTATACCGTCACTTGCATACACAATAGAATCTGTGTCGTGGTATAATATCGCATGACCCAGCTTATCCATTTCTGAATACAGTTTGAGTCAGGCCCAAACTGTCGTGAAAGCCGCCAAGAATATATTGGTTGAAGTTTCTTGAGCCATGAAGTCTTTTTGTCTTTCCCAATGAAAAGCTGCAATTTCCGCTGACGGAAAATGTACATCTTTGATTTATAAAAATACAATTACTTTAAATAAAAGTATTGTTAAAATAATGAAATTTTATGACACCAAAACAAGAAATTATGTACCTACCTTTTTCGTTGAATCCAACAGCATTTTATTAAACATTGGAACTGTATTTACAAATGTAATTTGGAGCTTATTTAGATTCATGCCCCATCTGAAAAAAAAAAAAGTGGAAAAACTTAATATAATCAATCACATGTTTCTTTTCATAGAAAGCAAATATTCTACAAGCACCTATTTTGTAAATAAAAAGAGATATTACCGTCCCCAAAAACTATTCAGAGCTAATTTTGCGACCTGACGTCACCCTGGATTTTTTGCGATCAAGTCTACATCTAAACTAATCCCTTCTTTTTCTTTGTATCTCCTTATGTATTCGGCCTTATTTTTTTCACTGTTACATTCCGCCGGCCAACCACTGCTTTCTTGTTTGATTTTTAAAAATAAATCAATATAGGATCTAAATAACTTGTCGCTTGACCGTGGAAAATGATACACTTCATGTATCTGAAAAAGATACATAAATATCAACAATCGTACATATTCCATAATAAGAAATATATTCGTAAGATTTTTTTTTGTACCTTCGTAACTGTATATCCTTTACCTATGGCCATTTTTATTTCTTCCGTCACCCACGTTCCTGACAACAACCGTTCGTCATCCTTATGCTTACATGTCATTTTGTTGTAGACTTTCTGCGCATGTCCGACACAAAGGAAACATAAGTTTGTCCTTGCATCGGTAGGGAAGTACTGGAAGAAACAACCTTCTGGGAGGGAGAATATTACATTTAATAACCCCAAAATAAACTGTAGGATCATCAAATTTCTCCGTGATTATAGTAGGATACCCAACAGGGTATGTGCAATATTTATTCACCTACAAGTATAAAAACAAAAAATATCAATTTGAAAATATCATAAAATAAAATTAAATCAAAAATTGAAATAAAATAAGCACGTACCCATGGATATAACGAAGTAAAATCAACGTATTTCGCTTTACCCTCGTGAAACAATTTTATTGCGTTCGTGCGACCTCCAAAGAAAGCATCTCTGGGATCCAAATGATCCACTAATGGACGATCTTTAACAAAATTCTGTAGGTTAGAATCCTCTTCTTGTTGTTTTTTAAAATCATGTTCCCATATTTCGACAACATGATATCCCAGTGCACGGAGTGCATTTGATGTTTCCTTAGTTTTGGCGTCTAATACAGCCATGGTCAAGCCGCTTACAGGGTTAACTGCCTCTGCATCATAGCATGTAAGGCATCCGTGAAAGAAACATCCCTTTAAAGGTATAGGTTATTAATTAAAAACGATCCATTCATAAAAGATGCAAATCAAAGTAATGTTACCAAATATGCTTACATGATACTGATAAATAGTGTTGTTCTCTTCGCAATAACTGTCTACGGATACACCACCTATTCGTTTATCCCCGGAACCATTTAAAGCATGTTTAATTGCTATTCCTTCTACTTCGGCTACGAAATCCAGCCATCGGATACTATCAAAAGAGAAATTGGTGTTATTTACATAACCCCGAATAGGAACCATGGCTATAGATTTCTCTTGTATATGGCGACTCCTGTAAACAGCCATACAAGCTGAAGCGATGGTAACATATCTGAAAAGTAAAACATCTATTAAAAAATACACAATTACATAAGCAAAAGATGTTATAAATAATTAAAAAACTTACTGAAATGGATCCACACCGCCAATTTCCAAAAATTTCTCTCTAAATTCTAAGCAACACCGGTGCAAAATATTCACATCAGATCTAAAAAGTAAATCATTCCTCCATATCATGAAAGAATCTTTAAATGAAGAAATAATGTATACAAAATGTACTTACCTACAATACGACAGAATTTCTCCTTGGAATTCAAATACATCATTTTCGTGTTCTTTATGCCATGCTAAAAATGCTTCGCGGATGGCTGGTAACATGGTATCGGGACTATAATATCTCACATCAGGTAAGGGTCCCACGTAAGTTTGATTTTCCCTGTTATTGAATAAATGAGGAAAATACCCCTTTTTTATTTCCTTTAACCCAAAACAGGAAGGTAATTTAGCCAATGACATCGGCAAAAAGTTAAAAGAATTTATGACTTTAATTCCCAGTGTTTTCAGTGTGATGCACATTAATTTCGATCCACAGGGAATAATTTCAGGGATTGTTCCTTGCTGTAGAAGCCAACTCAAAATAAACTGCCCGTCAAATATATAATCAATATATACATGAGATTTACACACACATGAGAAAATTTACAATTCATAAATTTACATTTTTTAAACAAAATATAATGATAATTACTTACCCTTTCATATTATGTGCAATAGCTGTGTATTTTTTGTGGTTTTGAGTGAAAAGCCATGCGCAAAATTTAGGTAGCACATCATACCCCTTGAATATCATTTCTTTCCCATCCGCGTAGTGAGCAACAGCAAAATTGACTACATGCTCTCCAGAAAATTGGTCAGTTTCGAAATCAAAAAAGATGATTTGATGGAAGCTTCGCGGCTACAGCGCTAAGGTGACAAAAGTGTTCTGTAGCCACTACGAACTCTTTACATGACGGACACTGCACAGTTGCACAGTGATGATTTTCACGTGCGCAGTTTCGACGTTGAATTACTCGGAAGCAAATTCTGCATTGATATACCTTTAGAAGAAAATCTTTAAATTTACATTCTGAAGGATTTATTTTAATTGAAACAAAGATCATATAAAAATATTAAAGACGAAAAATACACCTACCCTATCACACAGAGAAAGTTCTTGTTGTCTTGTTACTAATTTGTGAGCAGCAAAGTAGTCATCTGACTTACACAGGCGATCACAATCAACACACCTTTTTGGTAGATCTGGAATACGCACCAGTCTTTGACAGATGTTGCATCTGTGTTGGCAGTAGTGATCTTCCAACTTATTATATGGTTTTTCGCATTCTTCACAGTAATAATTGGACGCACAAAATCCCTTAAGACTTTTGATTACATCAAAATGACTGTCATGTAGCCACAAATTTGTTCTTCGAGGTCTACGAATGCCTTTGTACGACAACTAAAAAAAAATTTTTTTTCTAGCACTTTTAAAAAAATCAATATTCAAAAGAAAAGTAATGAGAGAAAACATACCTTGTTCATATTTTCTGCTGAAAAAACAACAATTTGAAGATTCAGATATTACTCAAAGCGAGAAATTTCACCGTAGATACAGGGACCTAAAGGGGCATTTGCAGCTTCATGGAGACCACGTGCTCGTTTCATAAGAGTTGGTCGACGTCGATCTTTCAGCGAATTAATGATTTTTGTATCCTTCTCTAAATGTGCTAAAGCAATAACAATAGCGCAGCAAAGTCTTTAGCGCAGCAAAGTCTTTCTTCATCTGCAGGAATTGCTAATATAGATTGCTTTCGTAGACGATCCACCTCTACATTTATTACTTTTCTTATTCGACTGGGACCTGCACCTACATCTCTCAAAATTGTTAGTACTGTAAAGGTTTCGTCGAGGCAAATTTGAACTTTTGATTGCAGCACTTTTACTAATACTGATACAAGTTTTTCCACTATTAAGGCAGAAACAGGTATCAAATTAGTGGATATTGGTTTATCTAAACCATTGGATTGTATACAGACACGAATTAAATCCGTTGGTCTTAAATTTGTAGTTGTGCGTTCAATCTGCAGCGTAAACAAATCTCTTATAGCATTCACGATTGATATCAAAGGCCGTTCCTGAAAGTGGTGAGGCAATCTTTGAGGATCTATCCTGGCCTTGAAAGAAACTTCCTCGCTTTGGTACTTGATGTTTCTTCGACGAGAATGTTCAACAAGTACAACAGCATTTTCCATCTAAATAAAAAAATATTTGTCATTACTCTTTCACAATACATGATGGAAAATCAGTAATTTCCATTTCTGGATAATCTCAAAGAATAAAAAGAAAAATTGAAAGAAAACTTAAAAAAAAATTTCTAATTTTAAATGAAAATTAAAATATACGTGATACATACGTCAAACCCAGAACCGACTTAAAAATGTGAAGAATCGCCATAAAAAAACTGAGTTGCTTCAAGAAAATCTTAGGTGCATTCATCTATAATCTAAAGATTTATATTATTATTATAATATTTCACAAATAAGAAAAAAAGTAATCATAAGTTGCCTTATGCATTCTCTGAAAAAGAGAATAAAATCCTTGTTGAGAAATATGAAAAACCTCAGATAATTCACTAACCTCAGATGATTCTTCAAAATCGGGCGTGTTTGCATTTAAATACTCAGTATCCCATGCTGGATCAGTTATAGCCCATTCTTCAGGCACTTCTGCAGCATTTATTATTTCATTTAATTCCACTGACGGAATTCTGAAATCGATGAACTGAATCAAAATATAATATCAACCAACACACACACACACACACACACACACACACACACACACACACACACA
>JAPDSC010034983.1:225205-320141 GCA_026290005.1 Latrodectus geometricus | reverse complement strand
ACACACACACACACACACACACACACACACACACACACACACACACATATATACCCTAGTAGCAGAGGCTTATTGGTATTTCACTGGCCATTCACCGGTTCCCTTGGCAACTCACTTTTCACCAAATTTTCTCATCGGTCCGAGCCCGGTATCTTATACATGAAACGGTCACTGTTTTTTCTACCGCACATTGTGCTCGACATCGTCATCGGCTGTTGATTCAGTGGTCACTAAGCGGCAGCCGTGGTATTTACCAAAGAGAAACGAATCATGCGTAGACTAAGTAAAAGGTCTACGCATGCGCGGCCGCCATATTTGAAAAGCATTGTGTTTACCATTTCTTTTTCTACTACTAGCTATATTTGCGCTCTGGAATTAGCTATTATTAATTATATCATTTTTAGCAAGCATTTATAACAAAATATTTTGGTAAGTACTATCAATTCTTTTAAATAAATAACAAGTACATATTTTTAAAATGCCTATTTACTTAATTCTGTCACTTTGTAGACATGTATTTATTTTCCACTGGTAAAATGTAAGTCCGAATAAGAATTACAAATAATATGTTTGAAATAATATTAATTTTACTGTGTACTTTAGTCTATTTATTGTTTTTAGTTTATAAATATGTATAATATTAATAATATATGGTAATTAAAAACCAGTATTGAAAATTTTTATGCATTATTGCATTGTGCTCCATTGATCCAGATCAACAATGAAGTGCCACAGTTAAAGATTTCAAAATATTTAACTCTTTATATAACGAATCAAATATCTTTAGCAGTTCTGTACCTAAAGAGAAATTAAAAATGTTTTTTTTAAACATAATTTAACTCTTGTTATAAATGGCATATTAAATATACTTAAATCTTATCATACAAAATTGCCAGCTAGAACATTACTCAGTACACTTTCTTATGTTTCTGTATCTAAAATTCAAGAAGGTGAGTATATCCATTTCACTTTAAAAAATACTATTGTAATTAATTCATTTTAATTAAATAATTTTCATGATTTATTACGTGATAAAATTAAGAATTTTAAAAGTCCCATTTGTAATTAAATTGTTGAAATTAGTCCATGTTTAATTTCCAGTACAATTTGCATATTAATTTTGTATTAAATGTATAACCAAGATATTAAAGTCCAAGTGAAATAAAGTTGGGTTGCTTTTACTGTGTGTGAATTTTTGCCTTTACAAACTATTGAAAATATGGAGTCTTTTAATGTTTATTGAGATGATTTTTTTTAACTTAAAGATTGAACTTTTTTGAAGAGAATTTTAAAAATCTGGTGCGTATAATATTTAATAAATAACAAAAATTAATGAAATATGTAGTAAATATCCAAGAAGAAAATGCGAGTTTCACTGTTTTCTTTGTTAGTCAATGGTAAATATTAAGGCCTGAATAAAAGCAACACATTAAGCTATGATAGATTATTTGTATAATATATAAATATATATATTACACATATTAATACAAGGAAAAATAATCAAACCGTTTTAGTGTAAATGTAAACAATATGAAAATTGTATGTTTGAAATTAAAAGATATTAAAGTATGTTTTTGTATATTTTTTGCAACAAAAATTATGTTTAAAATTTTTGTTCTAGAAATTATTTAAAAGAAATAATTCCAGAGACCTGGTTTGGGTTTCATCTTTCTTGGAATTTTTCCTCTGACTTAATGTAAATTTCAAAGTAATTTAAGCAATCTGAATGTATATATTAAAAAAAAAAAAAAAAAAAAAAAAAAAAAAACACAGTTTCTAAATTAAAAAAAACATTTAGTTGATAGGTAAATAAGCATGAACATGGTTAGTAGGGTTGAGGAACTAAAACTTATGTTGAAGTTTATAATTCTAATAGTTTATTATTTTCAGCTGACTGTTTTGACTAATAAAGGTGGTACAAGCTTGAGTGATGTTATTAGACCAATATTGATGGAATTTAGAACAAAGGATTTGTCAAGGCAGTATAACTGGAAGAAGATTAAGTGTAAATCATCCATTTTCCATCTTCCAGAATGTTATAAATTTGATAACAGGTTAGTATTTTATATTTAAACTTTTTAAATTTTACTGCTTGTAGAAATTTTAAAAGTAATATAGTGCAATATGAAAACATCATTAAATTCAAATGTAACGATTTATTTATAATAATTGCATTTAATCTAAATATTTCAGAACCATAACTATTGTACTAATAATAAGAATACAATATTTCATAACTTTCTGTTTTAATTTTTAATTACATTTTTTTGAGTTTGTCATGTTTGTTACTTAGTTTGGGAAAATAAATATTTTCTATTTTTTGTTTATGCTTTGCTTATGCAATTTTTAAAATGCTAAGTTTTTTAATTGGATCAAAAGAATGATTGTAGTATATGGATTAACTTTACATCTTTTCTTTCTAAATTTAAACGATATTTTTAATAATATTTTAACTTTGTTTATTTTTCATTACATTTCCATGTAATGTTTAAAATTGTTTTGTACATAAAATTTAATATTAATATCAATTATAAAAATGTTTGAAATGTTGATCTTACTCTGTTTCTTAATATCACATTATTTATATAAGCAATTTTTGTTTCATTTTAGCTTCTACTTGCCACCATGATAGCCATATTACAGATGTTGATGTACAGCAATACATTAAAAAATGGCTGTGTGCATCTGACAGAGATGGGGACAGAATGTTTAAAAAGAGCTTTAGAAAAAGTACAGTCTAATGTATAAATAAATATAGTTTAATAAGTGTGTTTGTAATAATATGTCTGATGTATAATATGTAATAAAAATAATCAACCTTTATCTTTAGTGAACATTTTATTTTTGTGATTAACTTTATAAATATTAAAATTGAGAGTTTAACAAATATTAAAATAAAAAGTGCAATCACACACACAAATAGGAATGCATTTATCTGAGAATATAACTGAATTTTTAATCTTATTACAATAATAAATTTATTCTTATTACCAAAAATTTGTATCTCATTTTTTATCACCCATAGCTCTGTAAATATTGCTTTTGAAAAATTTCAAGAATATTCATGTTTAAGTGAAATTTTCTGTTTATATAAAATTAAAGAATAATATCAAAAATGAATTCAACTAAGACCATAGAATCAAAGTCTCTGTTCTAAATTAAAACATAATCAATGTTGTATTTTAAATCTATCAAAGCCTATAGTTTAGAAATGTTCTATGATAATATATTTTTGTGATATATTGGAAGAAGGGTTAAATGAATAACTTATGATTTTAATCTTCATTTTCAAAATTAAATTTCTAAATGAATTTAACCAGGACTTATTAAAATAATATATATCTTATAAAAGCAATAAAAATTTTCAGACTTTTACAATTAAATTTCAGGGGGAAGTTTGAAAAATCTTAACAATTTTTTTTTTTAATCTACTAATTTAAATTTTATTTTTCCTAATATGGGGGGGGGGAAAACTTGATGAATATGATCTCGGGAAATTTATTGAACTTTTCCTATCATCAAAAATTAAATTTCTAAAACTGAAATTATATACTAAATCTGACAACTTTGTGGCATTCAATAAAAGTTATTGAAAATACTAGAATGTGTGTCCAAGAGTAAAAAAATATTCATTTAAATATACTATCCAAATTTTTGAAAGTATTAAGTCTTTCTACACAAACATTATTATATATGAAAAAACATAAATAAAATGGGTTTTCCTTAGTATTGTCAGGCTTATAAAGCAAAAATACACTATCGTTAAAAAGTTTATTAAATGATAGTGTATTTTTGATGTATAAAAGCAAAACAACAGGTTTGCTATCCGAGTAGAATATAAAATTGCATGGCATAGTATCATCGCAACACTCACTGCCTTTTCATCGAACCGAACGAAACTCATCGGCCCATTTGCCGTAAACTCATCGCACCGGTCACTTCAATTCACTGGGGAATGATACCACAGCCGCTCCCCGATAGAGGTGACAAATAGTGCACTGTTCCATGCACTATTGCCGCGCAGGGCCCGGTGAGTTTTCATCATCCTGAGGCGTTTGCCCAATGACCGCCCACCGTTGAATTGCTACTAGGGTATATATATATATATATATATATATATATTATACATTTGAAATAAAATAACTTCTGAATAGGATTTTGAATTTTTTCAAAGAATAAAATAAATATCAAGCATAAATATAATTATATTACTCATTTTAAAATAATTTAATTAAAAATTGGCTCACCTCTTCATCCAAAGACGGTGTATTTTGGTTATCCATATCTCCATCCATATCAAAAAAATAATTTTTTCTAAGCTTCCACACGTGAGAAAAAATATCAGCAAGGATATACACTAAACTAATATTTCCGGATAAGAGTACAAGTGAGTTGCACTAGTGTTGCCAAAGTCCTAGTAGTACAAATTATTTGACCAATAGAAAAATTAGATTCAGCAAAAAGGCTACTCAACACGTGAATGACATCACTGACAACCAATCAGATCGCTGATAACAAGATCCAGCTTGTCCCAACATGCATAAGCGTATTTCTGAAACAGCTGTTGCCATTCCCCGAACACAGAAACTTTTGATACACGCGGAATGCATCAGATTAAAATATTTCAAGAAAGTTGTTGCCATCCCCAGGAATAGAAACTTTTAATACACGTGGGATACATAAAAATAAATTCTGAAACAGCTATTGCCATTCCCGGAAACAGAAAACTTTTGATACATGCGGAAGGCTTCAGAAAAATTATTTCATGAAAGTTGTTGCCATCCCCTGGAATAGAAACTTTTGACACTCGTGGAATACATAAAAAGTTATTTCTTAAAAGCTGTTGCCATTCTCGGAAACAGAAACTTCATAAACCACGTGGGTTGCATAAAAAATAAAAACAACTCAACGCGAACAAAAATATCAGCAAAACGAAACCAACAACTCAACTCCAATAAAAGGTCACGTGGTATGACGTCAATTCCTGTCATGTGATCGTATCACGTCACAAAAGTGGCGTGACTTTTCCGCCTACCGGTTTACTCTGCTTACTACTCTCGTGAGAAGTAGACTTACTAAGGAAATTAGTTTTCCTCCGAATCATAGTTTTTTTTTATAAAATGACCACATAGAACACATTATAAAAGGAATTTAGCACTATTTAAACCCAAAAATTAGTATATAAAAAGGAGTTTTTTTATATTGAGATATTTTATATATTGGCAAAGGCTCGGAAATGCTATCAATAGTACAATTAAACTCATAGAGTGTTCTTCCATGAAATTCAATTTTTATTATAAAATAATTACAAGCAGTACCATACTGATTAAATTTTACATCAAATAGACCCAATATGAAAATTTAAATTAATCCTCAAAATGATGGGTTTAGGTTTTATTAAATGCACACCTCGTGATTTCATATATAACTGCTAATTGAATTTGTACAGGTATGAATGTGAGCGATTAAAAATGTTCCTATACGAAATGTTATATATATGCATGGATGACAATTACTATTTTATAAAGACAAGGAATGTCGTAATCAGTTGAAAAATAGAAATTTCCCATGGGTTAATTTCAACAAAATATACCAAATTTCTCAAAATATACCAAATCAATATGAAAATTTAAAATAATCCTCAAAGTTATGGGTTTAGGTTTTACAAAAAGCATACCTCGTGATTTCATATATTAAAACTCCCCAATGAATTTGTACATGTATCCGTGTGAGAGATTAAAAATCTTCCTATACGAAATCTTATAAATATGCATGGATAACAATTACTATTATTCTTTAAAGACAAGGAAAGTTTTAATCAGTGGAAAAATAGAAATTTCATATGGGTAAATTTCCACAAAATATACCAAAGCTCTTGAGAATCCTATAATCACATGAGAAGTAGAACTTAGCAAAGAAATTAGTTTTTTACCAAATCCTAATTTTTTTATAAAAAGACCACATAGAACACATTAAAAGAGCAATTTACACAATTAAGACCCAATAATAAGTATATAACATGGATTTTTTATGTTATATTGAGATATATTACCTATTGTCAAAGGCTTGGAAATGCTATCAATATCAAAATGAAACATATAGGGTTTTCTTCACAATGAAAGTTAATTTTCATAATAATATAATTACAAGCAGTACCACATACGGATTGTACACTACTGGCCATTAAAATTGCTACATCAAGATGGCGACATGCTACAGACGTGAAATTTATACGACAGTAGCGACAACTACATTGTGTTTAAATGACGAAATTGATCAGGCGGTTCCTCATACACAAATTGCATTTGAACGTTCTTGCCTGGTGAAAAGTTTTTGTGATGCTTCGTGTAAGAAGGAGAAATGCGTACCAGCATGTTTCATACTTTGATAAATGTCCAATTGTAGCGTACCGGGATTGCGGTTTATCTTATCGCAGTATTGCTGCACGCGTCGGTTAAATCCAATGAATGGTAGCAGAATATGGAATCGATGGGTTCAGGACGGTAATACGGAACGCCATGTGGGATCTCAACGGCCACCTATCACTAGCAGCCGAGAAGACAGGCATATTATCCGCATGGCCGTAATGGATCGTGCAACCACGTCACGAGCCGTGAGTCAAGAAACGGGGTTGTTTGGAAGACAACAAGTGTCTGCACGAACAGTTCGACGACATTTGCTGCAGCATGGACTCTCAGCTTGGAGACCATGAATGCGGTTTCCCTTGACGCTGCGTCATAGACAAGAGCGCCTTCAATGGTGTGATCAACGACGAACCTGGGCACACGAATGGCGAGACGTTATCTTTTCAGATGAATCCAGGTTATGTGTACAGCATCATGATAGTCGCATCCGTGTTTGGCGGCATCGTGGTGAACGCACACTGGCAGCGTGCATTCGTCATCGTCATACTGGCCCATAACCTGGCGTGATGGTATGGGGTGTCTTTGGATACACGTCTCGGTCATCTCTTGTTCGCATTGACGGTGCTTTGAACAGTGCACGTTACATTTCTGGTGTGTTACGACCCGTGGCTCTACCCTTTATACGAGCCCTGCGAAACCCTACGTTTCAGCAGGATAACGCCCGACCGCATGTAGCCGGTATTGTACGGACCTTCCTTGGTACGGAACATGTTCGGCTGTTGTCCTGGCCAGCACGTTATCCAGATCTTTTACCAATAGAAACGTCTGGTCAATGGTTGCCGAGCGACTGGCTCGTCACCAAACGCCAGTCACTACAGTTGATGAACTGTGGCATCGTGTTGAAGCTGCATGGGCATCTGTACATGCAATCCAATCTCTTTTAGACTCAATGCTCAGGCGTATAACTGCTGTTATTACTGCCAGAGGTGGTTGTTCTGGGTACTGATTTCTCAGGATCTATCCAGCCAAATTTTTTGAAAATTTAATCACTTGTTATTTCTAGTATAATATATTTGTCTAATAAATATCATTTTGTTATTTGCATTTTTTCCTAGTGTAGCAATTTTAATGTCCAGTAGTGTATATAACATGGATTTATTTTGTTATATTGAGATATTTTACCTACTGGCAAAGGCACGGAAATGCTATCAATAGCAAAATAAACATTTAGGGTTTTCTTCCATGAAATTCAATTTTTATAATAATATAATTACAAGCTGTACCATGCGGATTGCATTTTACATCAAATACACCCAATATGAAAATTTAAAATAATCCTCAACATTATGAGTTTAGTTTTTATTAAAAGCAAACCTCGTGATTTCTTATATTAAAACTGGCCATTGAATTTGTACAGGTATCCTTGTGAGAGATTAAAAACCTTCCTATTCGAAATATTATAAATATGCATCGATAACAACTACCATTATTCTATAAAGACTAGGAAAGTTGTAATCAGTGTAAAAATAGAAATTTCCAATAGGTAAATTTCTACAAAATATATCAAATCTCTTGAGAATCCTATAATCACGTGAGAAGTAGAACTTATCAAAGAAATTAGTTTTTATCCAAATCCTAATTTTTTTATAAAAAGACCACATAGAACACTTTAAAAAGCATTTTACACAATATAAACCCAATAATTAGTATATAACGTAGATTTTTTTTGTTATATTGAGATATTTTACCTATTGGCAAAGGCTCGGAAATGCTATCAATAGCAAAGTTAAACATATAGGGTTTTCAATGAAATTAAATTTTTATAAAAATGTGATTACAACTAGTATCATACGGGCTGTGTTTTACATTAAATATACGGAATATGAAAATTTAAATAAATCCTCAAAATTATGAATTTTTTGTTTTATTAAAAGCACACCTCGTGATTTCATATATTAAAACTGCCCATTGAATTTGTACAGGTATCCGTGTGAGAGATTAAAAACCTTCCTATATAAAATCTTTTAAATAAGCATTGATAACAATTACTATTATTTTTTTAAAACAAGAAAAGCTATAATACGTGGAAAAGAGAAATTTCCCATGGGTAAATTTCTACAAAATATACCAAAAATTTTGAGAATTTAACAATACCTTGACAAGTAGAACTTACTTAGGAAATAAGTTTTTTTCCGAATCCAAATTTTTTTTTTATAAAATAAACACATTAAAAAAGCATTTTACACTATAAAAAACCAATAGTTATTATATAAAATAGAGTTTTTTTTTTGTTATATTGAGATATTTTACCTATTGGCAAAGGCTCGAAATGCTTTCAATAGTACAATTAAACTCATAGGGTTTTCTTCCATGAAATTCAATTTTTATAATAATATAATTACCAGCAGTACCATACGTATTGTATTTTACATCAAATAGACCCTGTATGAAAATTTAAATTAATCCCCAAAATAATGGGTTTGAATTTTATTAAAAACAAACCTAGTGATTTTATATGTTGAAACTGCTCAATGATTTGGTACAGGTATACGTGTGAGAGATTAAAAAATCGGAAATCTTAAAAATTTGCGTGGATAACAATTACTATTATTCTTTAAAGACAAGGAAAACTGTAATAAGTGGAAAAATAGAAATTTACCATGGGTAAATTTCTCTAAAATATATCAAATCTCTTCAGAATCCACCAGTCCGTTCACAAGCAGAACTTACTAAAGAAATAATTTTTTCTCGAAATCCGAATTTTCTTTTATAAATTGAACACATAGAACATATTAAAAAAGCAATTTACACTATAAAAACCGAATAATTAGTATATAACAGGGAGTTTTTTTTAGTTTTATTGAAATATGTTTCCTATTTTCATAGTTTCGGAAATACTATGAATAGTACATTTAAACTTATAGGGTTTTCTTCCATGACATTTAATTTTTATAATAATATAATTACAAGCAGTACCACACACACACATACGGGCTTTGCCTTACCTCAAATATACCCAATATGAAAATTTAAAGTAATCCCCAATATTTTATGTTTGGTTTTTATTAAAAGCGCACCTCGTGATTTCATGTTAAAACTGCCGAATGAATTGAGACAGGTATCTGTGTGAGAGATTAAAAACCTTCGTTTATGAAATCTCATAAATATGCATGGATAACAATTACTCTAATATTCTTTAAAGATAAGGAAATTTGTAATCAGTGCAAAAAGAAATATTTCCCATGGTTAAATTTCTACAAAGTATACCAAATCTTTTGAGAATCCACCAGTCGCTTTACAAGTAGAACTTACTAAAGAAACAAGTTTTTCACTATACTTTAATTTTCTTTTATAAAATTAACACATAGAACACATTAAAAAAAGCATTTTACCCTATAAAAAGCCAATAAATAGTATATAACCAGGATTTTTTTGTTATATTGAGATATTTACCTATTTTCAAACGCCTGGAAATACTTTTAATTAAGCAATCCAAATTATAGGGTTATCTTGAATGAAATTCAATTTTTATAGTAATATAATTACAAGCAGTACCACTTACGTTTTGTGTTTTACATCAAAGAAACCCAATATGAAAATTTATATTAATCCTCAAAATTATGGGTTTAGTTTTTATTAAAGGCACACCTCTTGATTTCATATATTAAAACTACCCAATGAATTTTTGCAGGTATCCGTCTGAGAGATTAAAAACCTTCCTATAGGAAATCTTATAAATATCCATGGATGACTATTACTATTATTCTTTAAAGTCTGTTTGGAATAGGAAGCAAAACTTATCCATTACTCTATATCCATTTACTTAATTTAATAATTTATTAATATTAATAATTATAATAAAGTAGACTATCCATTTACTCTATTATTATTATCAGTCTTTTATTATAATTAGTTTAAACTACGAAAGCCATGCATTTGGGTCTGGGAATTCATTAAATCCTAAAAATCCTTAATTTCTTTTGTCACATAGCCCATTAATGAACTCCAGGTCTATTCCTCTGGATATCTATTTTTTTTATTATGAAAGATGCCAGTGTCTAATTCCTCACTGAAAAGCAATCCTACTCTCTTTGATCATGCGCATCAGAGATTTAGCATTTTTTTCCCGATTTTCATATGATACTCCTTTAAAGAATATATCCTGCAATCATATTTCTTCTAAAATTTTTCTAAAGTTATGAATGAGAAAGTGGATGAAAAATAATAGTGAGGATTCTGATATTTTGTCGGATCCTTCTCAACATGTCTTTGATATATTCAGTTTCGGCTTTTTACCCTTTCATTTTAAAAGTATTCCTTTTAGACAAAAAAAAAATCTTCCAGATAAAATTATTGACAACTTCAAACTACATAGTAACTGTCACTTATCCAATCACAATATATTTACCGATGCATCAAAAATTGTCAATAAACTTAGAATTGTTGCAGGGAACAGTAACAGAAACTCTTTTGATTCAGGTAGTTAATTAATAATTTAAATTTATGCTTTATTTCCGCCACATTTAAATTTTGAATTTTTCATTTCATTTGTGTCATGTCATCTAAGTCTTAATCTATCTAAATAATTTAAAAGCTCTCTTATCCTCTTTCCCGTTATTCAGCCCTTCAGCTAAACCTTGTAAGACGTAGTTTGTATTTAGGGAACTATTCATTAGTTTGGCTTATAGGATATGGTAGAATTACTAATAATGAGAAAGTAAATGCATTTTCAAAATTGATTAGCTGTAGCCACATAAGATTTTATTGACAGACCTTTGGGAAGACTTTATATCTTTGAAGTCCTTATCAAGAAAATTAAAAATACATTCTGTGATCATAATAGCTCCAAATAGTAAGGATATAAAAACACTGACAGCTTTCCAGATATGTCTTCTGTAGAAAAAGTCACTGATAAACTCCCGTCTTATGGAGGTTTGTTTGCTAAACCCAGGTTCAGACTCTTCTAGTCTAATTCTTAACTGCTTTGATCTTCGGACTTTTTTCTTCACTTAATTGCACTGAAATTAAGAGAATAGTAATGGATTACATACTATTATTATCTTCTCAATATACATAATACAGCAAGAAATTCTCTCCAAAAATCTTGTAATTGGTGTACTTGGTACGTTGTCTTTTTTCTTCGATATTTGATTTACCTTGACCCACAGTCAGAGTAGTTCTCTCTGGATTTAGTTCACAATAATGCCTCCCAACTTGTTTATTGGTTAGCGTAACTGACTACGAATGGGAAGGTCCTGGCTTCGAATCCCGGCTCGGGTATGGATGTACTCTCTCTTTCTCTGTGTTTCTTGTCCTTTCCTCAGATGATGGATGAATATGGCCCGCCCTATAAACGGGTTTGTGGTGGTGTGGCGTGGGCGATGCTACTCGTACCTCCGTGACTTGGTTCACAGGTGCCCACCGGGTAACGATAAAACGAGTTGCAGTTTCTGGCCTTATTTCGGCAAATGAGCTAATGTACTTATTTGCTCATGGGTGCCCGCCATTAGAAATAAAAAAAAGTTCACAATAATTGATGCTATAGTTTCTTCATTAAAATAATTAATAGATTCAAGTATTCATTTACTGAAGTTTCTGAAGTCATAATTCGCTGTTAATATCAGTAAATTACTTCAGTTCCATTGTTCCAGTTGTTTTATAACAATTAATTCACATGTGTGTCGTTCCTACTCCACTCAAGGTAAATCGAAATTATTTATTATGATATATATATATGATACCAAAATTTATCAATATATCTTACCTTGATAAGTTTTAAATTACAGTTTAGTTTTACTCAGTGGAAGCTGTTAGGCTTTGAGTGCATGACACTAAAAGAGTTTTTATCATAATTTCATATCTTTTCCTAGTTGAAGAATATTTTCATAGAGCACAATATATGTAAGAAGCATTTTTTTCCATTGTTGTATTTCGTGGCAATAAAACATTAAATTTTATTTATATTTACCAAATATGTTAAACGTCTCAAAGAAATTTATATTGAATTCAAATGCCAGTTAATTATTTTCACTTGATATCAAGAGACCAAGTCCTCTGTAAGGAAATTCATCATAAAGACTTCTACTGGTATGAAATTATTAAAAATAGATTTACAGCAAATAAATATCCAATATATTTATTAAATTTATAGTAAATTACATACAGTGCTTACATTGGGATAATTATCTAAACTTGAAATTTAAGAATAATTTTGGTGAAATAAATCACAGCATTCATAAAACATTGCAAATCAAAAAGTTAAGAATACATAATATTCATGATATATTAGGAATAATATAAAATGAGCTAAAATATATCAGAATAAATTATTTTATAACCTATTATTATTAATTATTTTAATCCCTGTATCCTTTCTTTTTCGTCTAGTCATTTTATACTTAAAGTATAATAGAAGTATACAATAAAACAAGATTTAATTCTCAAATTTATTTTGAAAAGAAGTATTTTGATATTTTGAAGTATATTAAGGATTAAATATTACCGATAATATGTAATAAATGCTGATAATTTTAATATAGCAGTTAAAATGCAAATTTTATACTCAATAGAAAATAAAATTCCTTCTTTATTGAAAGAAACAATTATAAGCGAAGATTGTGTATTTAATTGCATTTTGTAATAAAATTTTCATAATAGGATTTTTAAGCTGAAATCACAGTTTTAAGATATTTTTGTTTCAAAATTTTGAAGTATATTTGATTTACAAAGCCTATAGTAATATTATTAATAGCATTTTGCAATATTGTATACATTAATATCTTAATTCTATAAATTTTTAATTTAGCATGCGATCAATTTTATTATTGTTAAAAGTTGATAGTATCTTTCCTGTTACAAATAATTATCGTTTTAATTTTTAACAAATTTAAACAGATTTAATAATTACAATGGAATGAAAGTGTTTGTTATAAACCAACTAATTAATATAATAGAAATACAATTCGATTAAGTAAATGTTCTTACATTTTATTATTTTCAGAAAAAAAAAATTGGAAAATAAAAATAGACTGGCATTAATGTGGTGACTGTCATTGATGTGATTATTTTTTGCACAAGTCTCAACACTAAAGGAAATTATTTGTTTATGATGCTAAAAAATAAGTTATGAAAATAAAATAATAAGTAATGTTAGACATTGTGCAGTGCACATAGAAAAAGAAAATGAGGCATAGAGAAAATAGGAATTCTTTCGTGCAAAAGAGATAAATATTCGAAGAGAAAATAGTCACAAAAATTTGTTTCTTTCTTACTGTACTCAAATTTCTAAATGCGTTTACAAACAAACTTAGTTTTAAATGTATTTTTAAAAATGGATTTACACCGAAAAATAGTTTTAGTTTTCTTTTTCAGAGAGAGAGAGGGAGAGAGAGATCATTTTCTGAAACTCTCAGTTAATTCAGCTCATTCAGAGTATTGTTAGCTCTGAAGCTAATAAAACTCTGAATGAGTTTTATTAGCGTAGTCCTAAATCTGAATTAAACGATGTATTTATCATTGAATTTGATATTTTTTTTAATATGGAAGAAAATCAATACACAATAGCGACAAATCTGAATTACACAGATGCAGAATTCGTTTGAGAGTAGTCTGTATAGCTATCATCAAATAAAATATCTTCACAAGTGATCTGCTGTTTAAAACTTAAAAATCTGACTAAATCAATGATAATCAAAAATAAAAACTGAATAAGTTCAACTTAGACTGAAACATTTTTTGAATTTGGTATAAAAATATGTTACAGTTCAGAAATCTTTCTACAATTAATAGGAGACAACTCAACTTAGAAATTCTTAAAATAATTTAATGAGTAATGAAAAATGTTGAATAAATGACATATAAATTAAAGATAGCAAAATAATATTGAATAACAACATAGCAGTTTCTTAAAATCATTAATTAAAAAAATCCAATTTGAAATAAATGATGCATTTCTATGGTTAAACGAAATTCTTACCGACAAAAAACTTTCCTTCATAAACACTGTTAAAGAAACTAAATTTCTTTTCAGACAAAGTTTGGTTTCCTTATTAAGTTTATCATTTTGAAAATAAAATATCCCACAACGATGATAAAAATATGTTTTCATGAAAATATTAACATGTACTCACACCAAATATTAATACTTTCAAATATTAAGAATTGTCACAACAGAAAATAAATTATAAATAAATAAAAGAAGTTAGTTTAATTATAAGAAAATTCAGCATCCAGTCTAGTGTAGATTAAAACTAAGTCTTACAAAATTTACATTTTTAACTAAATGGATGAGGAAATGTCTGTTCTTCCTTCGTATTCCAACTTTGATCAATTTTTTTATTACCATGGAAGTGAAAAAGATCGTTATCTACCTTTCCAGTCAAAATTCATTCCTTTCTATTTTGTCGATGAAATTTTTATCAACAGTGATCGTCTTTACATGATGTGAAAACAAATAAAAAAAACTCAGGAGAAAGAATTGATAATGCAAGTTCTGTTTTTACAATTCTTGTTGAGAGCAATAAAAATACTCAAACATGATTATTGAAGAATACTTAATCTTGAGTAAAAAATATGCAATTAGACTATGCTAAAATGTATATGCTTTTTCAAACAAATAATGCAGTGTTGCATTTTCAAACAGTATCATTAAATACCCTTTTATGATCTGATAAGCAATTATTGTATTTAAGTAATTTGGAAAGAAATTTTATTTACAAATTTCTACAACCATTGAGAATAAATTAAACCTATTATAAGATCTTAAATTAAAGACTAGTGGTTTCCTTTTTGGGCGAAGAATTTTCAGTTTCAATTATAATTTGATTTTATGCTTTTAATTAAAATTTGATTTTGGGATTTAAAGGGAAATGACATAGTTAGTCTTAATTATTAACTTCAATTGAGCAGTTATATTATTTATATTAATGGTAATAATTCACAATAAAACAAGGTTACAAGTAAATATAATCCGCAAAAATTTACAAATAAATTTAAATCTGAGGAGATGCTTAAATATAATTAGCTATTTACAATAATGTACATTATTCAGATATTTACAATAAAGTTATAGTTGTAATAATGATGACTAATACAAAGCAGTTAAAGTAATATAATGGTAGTATTTTAACTGTTTTAGTTAAACACACATATTTAAAATTGAAATAGATATAATGCGACATTCAATCTTTTAATTATAATGCGACATTCAATCTTTTAATTATAATGCGACATTATGTGACATCAAAATAATGCGACAATAAAAGAAAGCAATTTATATTTTTACAATTTAAGAATTTCAGACATAGCAAAGCTATAGATGTGAATTGATTAAAATCATAAATAATTATTTTACAAATAGGGTTTCCATAATTTAAAAAAAATTACTATGATATTATAGTATACTTACTCCTTCACTTTTTAGTCACTTCATCCTATTTTTATTTACTATAAATGAGTGCCGAAATATTAATTACATTTATTAATGAAAGGAAAGCAGCAATGCAAATTCATCCAATTTGTATGAACAAAGTAAGGAATATTCATATTTGGAAACCATCCTATTAGAACCTGACATATATTGTGAAAGTGAGAAGAATGTTCGATTTTTTAAATGGTTCTTTCAAGAGACATAAAAATTTGGAAAAAAAATTCTAATAAAATTTAGAATATCTGTGTGTGTTAATGAAATTTTAAGTACAATGCTCTTAAATCTTTGAGTGGAAAAATTCAAATCCCCCTTTCTGCTTTAAGCTGATTAGATGATTTGCTAACTTTAACCTTAACTATTTTAACTACTAGTTACTAGAGTCTATTGTCTTTTTTGATTTATAGAGATATTGAAGTAACTGGAATTATTTAAAAAAACACGTTTTTCTGACTTGGTGATTCGTGAGCTTTGTATTTTCTGTTTATCGCAGGAGATTTCTAAGCTATACGTATTTTTTGAGACATTAAAATTTGAGTTTACATTAATTTAATTATTGTAGTAACAGAATTTTTGAAAACATTTCGTGATATTTTAAACATATTTCGTATAATTAGGCCTTATTAATGTTATGCAGTGGACCATTTAATACATGCTAAGTGTAGATGTTGCAACAGAATTTATATTTAGACTCTTTCAAAAGAAAAGCAATACTAATAAATAATTATACATTTCCTTATATTTGAAATCAAGTCAATCAAATGGGAAAATAAAACATTGTTCATACAGGTTTTAAATGCTACGAAAACATTTTAGATAATAATAGGAAATTAATTACAAAATAAAAAATTACCAAAATTAAATAGCATTACGTATTTGCTGTCAGGTATAAATTGAATTCACTCGTTTTTCCCAATGTTGTGCAGCATTTTATAAAAGCTGTTTATCAGAAGAAATTTTTATCAGTAAATAATTGTGTATCATCAGATTTTAATGTTAATTAATAGAGATATAAGGAATCTTACAAATTTATATTCGCTTCATAAATAACTAAGTAATTATGCATAGATTTACTTAATGAGTTCTAATTTTCTCGTCCTCATATTATAACGAAATTAATGGAATAATGTTAAATTTACTTGTTTCACATGCTATAAAAATATATCAGTTACTTTTCTCTTTCAGCTACATCAATTTATACGCATTTTTATTAACTGCAAAATTTATAAACTGCAAAATAAGAATGATACATTTACCGATGATAATATTACAATTAACAATAATTAGTTGTGGATTCATTTTTTTATTATAATGACTTACTAATTCTATTAATGTTCCTATTATTTATCGAGTAAAATAATAATTAATGCTGTTTAATTTTTCTCATGGGAAATCAAATTGAATTTGTTGCTTATTCTGTGTTACTATTTCCAACTATTTTTACATTCTGAGTAATGGAAACATAATTTTATTTTAATTTTCATTTTTTTCTGATAGCCTCCAGATATTTTGTAGATTAACCAACAACGTTCTTCTCTATGTAATGTAACTTTTCATAAATTTATGTTACATTTACAAGAAATTAAATATTAATCCAATACATATCTTATAGAAACGCTATTAAATTGTGAGTAAGATGGGTTATGAGATACTGTTTGCTAGTTGAAAAAGAAATTAGCAGTTAGATTATGGTTACTTTGATGACTTTTACATTAAAGTTTCAGTACTTCTAGAAAAGGGTTGATGAAAACGTAAGAAATCATCTGAAATAAATGAATAATAATTAACATAATAAGATAGTACAGGAAGGTAGGTAATCAATATTTGTTTTATTGTAGGAAAGATTTTAGCATTTAAGAAGTAATGGCAGGAAGTAAAAAAGCAGAACATTGGAAATCATTATCGTTTATCATAACAAAATGGAAGCAAACACTCATTATCAGCAAAACGATGTCCGCCATCTGGAATTTTAAGAAACTTTAAAGCAATCAGTAGTCTTAATAATTTCCGATTGTTTTTGGTTTTAAAGGCAGAATAAATATTTCATCAAGCTCTAAAAGGTTAAAGTTGAGATGCATCGTCTTCACTGAGCTTGCACAGAAATGATTTTCTTTATCAGCTGCTTTAAAAGTTATACAAAAGAAGTATGTTTTAAAAGTCATTTGAAGGAAAGAAATCATTTGACATATATTATTATGAGGAATATTATGATAATATTTCAACATCAATTTTTAAGTATTTAATTTGTAAAATATGCATATAATATATCAATATGAGATAAAAAAAAATACTAAGATAATAGAAAGGCATAAATATATATATATATTTTATAATGATTGAGCAACTGATTTCAGATTATTATAGTTTTTTATTTTTTTAATTTAAAACATTCCAGTATGTTTTAATTACTTAGGGATTTTAACTTTATAAATTTATAAGATTTATTGTACTGTTTAAAAATATCTTTAATTACTAAGACTCTCTATATTATTATTATAAACAATTTAATGAGATGAAAGCATTTGTTGTTTGAACATAATATGGATAGTTGGATCAGTTACTAGTATTTTATAAATAGTATCAACTCTAAAAATATACTTTCTTATTATAAATATTTTTATGATTTTATAATAGCTACAATTTAACAAATAATATATTTTGACTATTTCATTTAGTGTTGATGCCTCAAAATAGACAGTTGATTTAAATCCGATGTAAAAGGAATCTAATCTTGAAGCGAAAATGTAATTTATAATAACTTCTGATAGTGAGTTGGTTGGTTGGGTTTTGTGGCGCAAGGTCCAAAAAGGACAAGCTGCGCCTTCTGATAGTGGGAGCAAATCTTATTAACCTTTTAAGCGTGCTTGACGAACTCACCTCATCATCGTAGTGTTTATTTGTCATTATTTTGCACTACTTAATTTAACCCTTTAAGCGTCAACGCTACACGCTTAAAGGGTTAAACAAATAAAACGTTTACTTTAAATAATTTATGCATAATTAATTGAAAAAAAATCAAATTTTAATCATTAATAATCAAATTTTAATTATTAAATCATTTACTCTACATTACATGATAAATTCTTATAATTTGGGCAAAAATGAAATTGTAAGTCTCTTAAGTCTTAATCAAATTAATTTTTAAAAATAGTTACATTCATACGACAAAATTATTGAGTTTTATGAGCAAGTTTAAACGTGATGAAGTTAAGGCATTTAAGGAAATTATGTCATCCAATTTATTACTATAATTTTGGTAATTTAAATGATAATGTGAATATTTCTCTTCATTATAATCAAGCGAATGAAATGTACTTTTCTGATGTTTTTATATTTATGGCTATTAAAAATTGTTAATTAAGATCTGAGAATTATGCATACATGTCGATGGGGCAATTCAGGCGTGTCCTGGCTTGATCGGAAATAATGGATATTGGAAATTTAATTAAAGTGTTAAGTAATTTGTCCGAAGAAAAAATTACTGCGCAAACATGAGTGAAAAAATGCTTAAGATAATACATTTGAATTTCAGGTAATTTTATAAATGATGTAAGAATAGGATAGTGTAATTGAGGTAATAAACGGATTACTAAGATATACCACTGTGACTACAATCAGTTGTATTTGCCAATGCATAAACGTCAGTTTTTTTACAACGTTAGAATCATTTCTTACTCAGAAGAGTTCATTTGACCAGAATTTGCAGTATTAAGTGGATTCTAAACCATTAAAATGAGCGACAGCAGCAAAATTAAAACTTTTTACAGTTATCCAGTTAATCTATCAGTTGTTTCACATTCAAGTTTCTTAATGAAAATTTAACGAGAGAAAAATACTACATCTAAAAGTTTCGGATGTCGATATTCAACATCTTCTAGTCCATTTATTGAATGTTTTCTGGAATATAAAACTATATCAAGATGGATGACTAAAACAGAGAGCCAAATTTCGCAGTGTAGAAATTACGTAATACCAAACGTCAATTTATGGTTTTCATTTAGGTAAATAAAGAAAAAATTTAGAATTTGCATCTAAATTTCTAAGTTTCGTACTAATAGTTAATAACTTCGTATTTGATTCTGAATTTATTTATTTTTATCTTAATTTAATGTATTAATTTTTGGTAAGTTTGCAATAAGAAATCTTTCAAACTGTTTAATCACTGATTTTTAAAATATTTCTCAAACTTTTGTTGGTAGTAGTTATGGGAGAAGGGTTGTTTTTTCTAATCTCTTTTAATTGAAAACTTTTCATCATTTTATCATATCTTTATTATTTCTGTAGGTTTATTAGCTCACTTATGATTTTTAACGTAAAATTCACTACTTAAATTAATATTTATTTCCTATGAAAACATTAAAAATTGACATAGAAATCAATTTTTGACTCATTTTAATCTCTAATAAAGTAAAAGCTATAATTTATAATTCCAATGAACCTTTAAGTTACTAGTGAATGAACTGTAAAAAACTTGAATTTTTATGAAAATAACATTAGATATTTATTTGCTAAGTTTAACAAGAATTATGAAAGAGCCATGATAAAAAACTAAAATACTTTGATAAAAACGTTAATTAAACATTAAACTAGTGCCATCTATGGTTTTTAAGAAGAATATAATTTTTCTAACTATTAATTTTAAAATCGAAACTTTTTAATCACAAATCTAGTGTAGAGAAATAAATGTATATTTGAAAGCTTTCTTTCTATTGAGTCTTTTATTGCTGCTTTCAATTTACCCATAATTATCACTTGTATTTATTCATATTGTTCATGATTCTGCAACTATTTGTTGCATATTGACTACTATTACAAGTATTAAAGTTTACATTTTTTAAAAAAATACTCGTTTCAATTAAATTGTTGTAAAAATTAAATCAATATGCATTAAAATTTATAAAAAAATTATATTTTTAAATTTGTGCGTGTCAACATTATAATCTTTAATTCTATAAATTAATTACATCAATTATTATAGATTTTTGCAACTTAAAATGAAAAAAATTCTATTCATTAATTGAATTTTGTTACTATGTTTCTGTGTCATTACCAACATTATTATGATGCCGTGTCATTATTATTCATTTTATTATGATTTATCTTAGTAATTAAATCGGGCAATAAATTATTTTGATCTTATTATGTGTAGCGGGGCTTATTTATAAGTCACAAGAGTAAGAAATTGAAATACAGAGAGGCACTTAATATACCACACACAAATAAGCTTCCATGGAGCAAAAGCAATGAAACACCAAAAATTACTCAACCAACCAAATAATTATATTATGTTCTTCAATTAAATGAGATGAATCAATCATTGAATACTGCCCTTCTATTTATTACACTCAAATTTTATTCTCAATAAAATCTGTTTGTCTGTTATTAGAGAGTGAATCATTAAAATTAATGAATCGGATCAAGTGGACAACAATTTTACAAGTAAAGGAGGCATTTTAGAACACAAAATTTTAAGCTATGTTTCCATGACTTTATTAGTTAGCAAAAGAGATGTTGAGAAGGTGCTTTGCTTCTAAATATTTCATTATTGTTTCCAATAAATATCTTCCAAATGAAGAATACAATTACACATAAATTATTAATTTGATTACGGTTAAGTTTCCGTTAACTAACTTTAATGATAAATTTATAATACTAATGTTTTAATATTATTTACAGAAAGAATTTTTCTAGGCTCTTTTAAATGTAGTTAAGATTAAGTTTTTCACACACAAAAAAAATCTTATTGATATTAGTTATTTTTGAAGTAATGTTTTTTGTAGAAATAGTAACGATTATTATAAGTAAGAGCAAAATAATTCAATGATTGAAATTTAGATTCAAGTCAAAGGTATGGTTCATCATGATTCTTTATTAATCTAACTTTGAATTAAATTTTCTAGAGCTAATTTAAAAATGCAACAGTGAGTCTTAGCAACCAGATTGATTTTATATACGAACTTTTTAGTTCAGAATTTTTGGCCTTAGTTTTAGGTCATTTCGTAAAAAAATCAATTTATCTTAATGTGCTCATTATTTACATATTGATACAGAAGTGTTCGCGATGATGTTTTGCAGTATTCACTTGAAAATATTGAAGGATTTAATACCGAGAACTAAAAATATTCATTGCAAAATACTTCGAAACTCAGTTTAAGTTATTGATTTGTCAAAGTCATTAATATTTTTTTAACTATAACATCACCATTTTATATAATAGCTTTTTAAACACCATGAAAATAGCAACCTTTTAAAATGGACTGTGGACAATGGAGAAAATTACCACACACCACCGACTTCGAATAGAAGTCAACATGCATGTTGAAGGCACAAATGCAACATCCATCTCCCTTTATTCAACAATGGCCAGCATCAAACCCGGAACCTTCCTCTTTTTAAAACGGTGCAATATTACTCGGATAAAGTGAGCCCTTTTTACTATACATCTCTTGTTGGAGATTATTTGATTTTAACAATGTATTTAATCACCTTGAATAGCAGTACGGTTTCAATGCAAGAATGAACACTAGAGCTATATGTGTCAATACAAAATTTTTTTATAGCTATTAATGCATACTACAAGATTTCACATTTACATTTGATTTGAGAGTATTCGTTTTTTTTTCAACTCATTTCAATCATTTTCATTTTCTTCACAAAATTTATTGCTTTTTCTTTCTAGGTATTTATTATTTAAAGAACAGATCAAAACAATGATTTAGTCAAACTTAAAAGGAACAATTAATCAATAAAATTATACTGTTCATGTCTTTTACTGTGATAATTGACAATTAATAGAAATCTGTTAAAAATAAAATAAATGTGGATGGGATAACAATTCACGAATCATAAAATTCGAAAATAGATTTAAAATACTTGTATATAGTATTTTTAATATTTTTCTGTAAATTCTTTAATTATTGATTTAATAAAAATTTGTTGATTCTTAATGATAGTCAAGTTATTGTTTGATAATTATAAAAACATCGCTAGAAATTAATAAATAATATGTTGTTTAAATTTAAGAATAAGAAATTTAAAACTGCATTTAAATAAGAAATTAGATTATATTTACATGTAAATGTTATGCAATTCTGAAACAAATAAATTTTAAAAATGACCTTTGTGATTAATTTTTTATATACTTGTTAACTAATAGCAATGATGAATACCAGATATTCATATATATATATATATATATATATATATATATATATATATATATATATATATATATATATATATATATATATATAATATTTTATAATAACATTTCATCTTATTTCATTGTGTTATTGAAGAAGATATTAAATAAAATAAATTTTTTTTAATTTTCTTCGAATGTTCTGATTGTTCTTATATGTTATTAAGCTAGTGGTAGGAATCAAGAAAAATGATATCTTTCTTATTTTTTGTTGGATAAAAAATGGAATGCGCTATCTTAGATTAATATGTGATATTATTAGATTACGCATTGTGTTATTTTCCTACATGTCTCATAAATTTTATTGAGACTTTGATTTTAACTTTATAGTTATCTGTTTATTCGAGTTATAAATAATACCACTTATGATTAAATATTATTTACTATCTCGTCGATGTTAAAAAGAAAGAAAGTTCGTTTTATTTTCAGTAAAATTTAATAACATGTTAATATGTCTTTATTAAGTATTAATGTATTTTATTGTTAGAAGACAATCGTTTTTCATTTGTAAAAATGGAAATTTTACTTGAAGAGCTTTCAACCGGTAGCACTACTTCCTATTCTCTTGAAGCTTATATACTGGAGAAGAGATTTTGAACACACTTCCTTGTATTAGGATAGTTTACGTTTGACAGTAAAAAATGTCTGAATTTTAATGTTAAAATACCGTAAAATTCATATCAAGAATTTCTTGATAATTACGAGTTATAAATGAATCAGAAAGAATAAGGAACTGTTCTTTGGGCTTTTCCTTCTTAGAATTAAAACGCTTGTTGAATAGTCTGCTACTTTTCTTTCGATACCCAAAAATATGAATAGTTTCCTAGACTTTCACTAATTACCTGAGTAAAACGACTTGAACCAGACTTGTCAAGTAATATAGAAAATAAATTATCCGTATCTTTTCACGTAATAAATTGCTGTTCATCGATATCATCGCAAAAAAGAACAGCACTGAAAACAAGCATTTCCATCAAGTAACTTAATATGTTAAAATTAATGATTTATTACTGTTGAAAAGAAGAAATATGATGCACCAAAAAGGGGTGGTTCGATTGAAATAAATTTTCACATGCAATAAAATTTCGACTGACATGAAAATGATTAAAATTTTTGTGCCAATAGAAGATTAGAAACAGCTCCAGTACATTAGAACAGTGTATTTAACAGATGCACTTACAGAGCGATTCTCAGTCTAGTGGTTAAAATTTTTGTTGCATTTCTAATACAAGTCGTACATTGACTGTATCTATGTCTAAGTGGAAGTTTTAAGCTCTTCATTAGCATATGCCAGAGTTTGAAAGAGCTCGTGAGAGACGAGTAAAAAAGTCAATCAAATGAATTGAACAATCGTTCCGCATTTGAGTCGCAGCATTGAAGCAATCATACTTTGCTTGAATATGTATGCCAAAAATGGCTAATGTCAGTGTGATAACAGCTAGATTCAATTTGGGTCACCACAGGATGGGAAAATGAAGAGAGTGTCTGGACATCAGTCACAACACTGGATTAGTCGCAATTCACAGTTCAACGGATATCCTGCATACATACGCCCCTTGTAAGCGATTGAAAGATATTCTGAGAATTTGTGAGAGATAGTAAAAGAGGCTTTGAGGGCAAAGATTTCACTCATGGTGACTATCACATTCCTTAACTCTAATTATATTGATGGTAAGCATTAAGCAAATTATATTGATGGTAAGTTTGATGAACTTGGAACAGTGCAGACCTGTAGTTATAAGTGACTAGCCTCATTTCCTATTATACGTTGACGTCAACTGCGCATGTGCCTCAAGAGATTCTGTGCAGATGCTTCCAGAGAATATTGGTTTGAAGAGTCAGCTCCTTTAATAGGCAAACATCTTTAGTAATAATTTTTAGTGCAGTGGTGGGTAGACGACAATGTACGACAGGCAGAATAACCATTCAGTTTGCATCGAACTTAACTTTCAATAAGATTATGCTCCCCCCACTGTATAAGTACCAACTATATATGTTATAATGAATTATCTATCGGCTAAATTATGCTTCAATTATATGTTGAGTTATATTTTAGCTAATGCATGCTGTAGCATATTCAAAGCAGTGTGTTACAAAAAATACTTCGTCCAGTTTAGATAAGCTCTGTTCTAATAAGTCACGCGTAACGTCAGATTTTATAACAAAAGATATATGAAAATACCATGCACTCAAAATAGGAGACATTATATTGAAAAAATAGCATACTTATGTAATAAATTTTCAAAAATCATAAATTAATTCACTGTATTAAAAAAATTAATAGTGTATGCACATTTATTTTTGAGTGAAGACTGAAAAATATTAACTTATTTTTTAAAATAAATTAATTTATATATTTGCTGGATAATGTATCCTACTTTTCCGTAGGTAATAATAATTAATTAATTGCAAATGAACACATAAACCCTAAATGTATAATTGCACTTAAGAAGTAGCTAATTGAAAATGCGTTTTAAAATAAAACATGAAATCATAGAAAGAATTTTTCTCTCTTAATCTAAAAAAAAAGGTGAGAAACTGAAAGCGAATATTAATAAAAATAAATCTTTACTATATTAAATAATAAAAATAATCATTATTATTATTGTTAATCTTATTTTAATAATAGCACATTTTTCTTTCATTCATTCATTCATCTTATTTTTGAGAAAAATATATAATCCTGTTATCAATATATAATACTATTAATCGAAATCTTTTTTAATTCTCTTTTGTTTGCAAATAGAAACTTTTGTTTTCAATTAAATAGGTTCTTGATTATTATTTTTAAGAAAAAACATAATCTTTATCACTGTATAATATTATTAATTGAAATTTAAAACTACAGATATATATATTTATATAAAGTTTATATGATAAATATTAATTAAAAATCCCTAAGAGAGTTAACGCTTGGTTTTGCTTTAAAAATAAAAATAAGAGTAAGGAAATTTATTATTAGTATTGTTTGTCAATACTTTTTAATAAGAATATTAAACATTTTAGAAATTAAAAATATTAAGTTTAATTTATTAGTTTAACTCTGTTATAACCCATTTTAATGAATTCAGAATTTGTTTTATTTGAATTATTTTATTTTCTCTAAATTGCTTAATTTTTTTTTCTTCTTTATTTTTTCAAGATTAATTTTAAAATTTATTCCCTCAAAAAATTAGTAACTAATTCATTTTTATTTAATGAAGAAAAGAGTTGGAAATTATACAGTTTGCAAGCAATTTTTATAAATTTCATTTGGGAGTAGTAATAATAACTAAAGTAATATGACAAATTATTTTAACTTATAATGACTGCCTAGTTTGATTAAAATACCTTGATAATAAAGATATTTGCATTTAGTTTTCGATACAGTTCATGGCTAAAGATGATTATTAAACAGTTTTATTATAGGAAATATTCCGAATTATTTTCCACAATTTAAGATAATTCTTAGCTTATTATTTATTGGAAAATTTATGCTCTTAAACTTATCTTTACTATAAAATAATCTTTGGCTGAGTATTGATAAATTATAAAAAATTTCTATGGATGATATTTAAAATTAAAAGTACGCTAACTTCCTAAAGTTATTGAGCTGCAAATTTTTGTGCTTAGTTTGAAAATGTATGAACATCGAAACTAGAATTCAAAAATATGCATTAAACAAGTCTTTATTGAAAGTGACGTAGAAATGAACATAAATTTAAATATTAAAATGCTTTGCAATAAAAAAAGCAAATTTCTCAGAAAAGACCGCTGCGGAAAAGTTAATTTCTTATTTTTCTCATAAATCACTCTTTTATGAGAAAAATAAGAAATGTGTCACCCTCATAACTAAAATACATTAGTGGCATTGAATTTTCATGCAGCCAATTAAGTTATTGGACACCAAAATGGGAAGCAAAGGCCTGAAGCTTGAATAAACTTTATTCTAACTCATGTAACGTCCAGGGACGATACTTAAAAACAGTATAACAGTAAGTTGTGAAGGTAGTCCATACTTTCTTAAATTTAGGTCTGGAGATAGCGTTAATCAATCCATTCAGTTCAAACCATAATGGACAGGATAATCTTCAACAAGCACTGTTTGATACGGTCACACATTATCATCTGTCAGAATGAAGTTATTATCAATATTTACGGTATATGAGCTGGCATATGAATCAAGTATAATTTAACGAAATAATATAGAAGATAAGTGAAAATGATTTTCCATGGTTCAATGAATAATAACTTTTTCTTCAGATAAAGATAAATCTATTGCAAGTTTATAAGGTATGCTGTTTTAAATGAGACGAACGAAAAGCAATTGGAGGTAAAAAATTCACCATCATTGCCGAGGAAAATCAAAATGTTCGATTCTACTTCCCAGCTGAGACTTATAGATACACTGATACAGCTGAAGAAGTTTAGAATGTATTCTTTAAAATATAAGATTAAGTTATCGATTTCATCACCGATGAACAAAAATGGTGCTTGTTGTAATTTTGTTTTATGTAAAAATATTCTCGTAAGGAATTTTTGAAAATTTTCAGAAAACTTTCCCTAATTTCAAACAGCAATCCATTATTTATTGATAGTTCATTTAATGACTGTAAATTGGGTATTCTATAAAAACTTTTTATAACAATTTTAAACCATTAATTTCTTTATAACATTATTTCAATATTATTTGAATTCAATATTATCTACTTAGAATGCTAATTGTGTACTTTGAAAAGTCAAGAAGTAATAGTTTTCAGAAGTAAGTCATACATAACTGCAAATATTTTAATAAGTAAATATTATGGAGCCGTTATCATCCGCTGGGGTTAATCACATATTCAAATAAGGTTCTTCTGTTTTATAACGTATGATACTCACACATATCAAAGGTAATTTGTTGCCCTCTAATTAAGAGTACTCCGTAGTAAATCAGAATTCTAGTAAATCACTTTATGTTAAAACAAACTAGTCAAAGGCAACTCATTTGACGCATTTGGTAATTAGGAAAATCATTATTGAAGAAAATTAAGTTTCAGCTCCATTGTTGATGTAATAATAAATAGACCTTATTCACCATATTACTATAAAAATCTATCATATTTCTAATTAAGTATCTATTATTCATTCTACATTTTACATTATAATATTTTCATTTATTTACTTACTAATATTTGAAAAAATTCCTATTCCTATAAGCAATACTTATAAGCATAAGCAATACATATTTTCTACATATTTAACAATAAATTTTAAAATTTCCAAAACATAGCATGAGGAATTATTTAATATTAACATACATAAATAAATATTTCCTGAAGTCTGTACTGTTATTCAAAGTTAGAAAATCTCATAGTATTTTTTTAAGTTTATCAAAATAGGCCAATTTTTTAAAACGATAAGAAGAAATAGACACTAAAGAGAAAGTATTTAAAATAAAATTGTGCTGATGAAGAAAGTATTTATAAAAATAAACTCAAAGCAAGTGAAAAGATGTTTCTCTTCACAATAAATTGCGATGCACATTTTACAAGTACTATAGAAATTAAGAAACTCTAGTTCCATTAAATATTTAATAGTAAAATTTAAATCTACAGTTTATCAATTACAGTAACTATTATAAAACTACAATTTAAAACTTTATAAAACTACAGTTTATCAAAGTTTTATTATATACTTTTATTATCTCAACTTCTTAAATTCAGTAGAAAATGTATGAAATACACTAACTGAAAAACACTGCATGCCACCGTAAATACAACATCCTGAAGGAAGCATGCAAATAACATGAAATTTACTACATGCATTAGCGGAGGTGAGAAATACAAATGATTAGAATTTGTATCAGGTACACATCACGAGCTTCTGCAGCGCCACTTTAAAGTGCTATTTATTGGATATTTCTACGATTTCAAGCTCAACAGTTTTGTATTTCTTGTTGTTTTTTCAAAAAAAGCAATCAATTATGCCTGTTAGAAAGCAGCGATAATTTTTTGATCAAGTATCCGAGTTCAACAGAGGAAGGATAGTCGCCTACCGATATTATGGATTATCTTTCAGTGAAATCGGTAGTAGTGTTGGATGAAACCAAACAACAGTAATGCGGATATATGATCGTTGGACGCAATAGGACGTGTTCGATCACATCCATCTCAATTCAACACTTCACGTGATGACAGGCAAAATTGTGCTCATGGCAGTGATAGATTGCTCAGCCACATCATGAACCATAGCACAGCGCATTCAGTCTGTAACGCATAATCCAGTATCTGCGCGTATCTTCGACATCGCTTACAGCGAAGTGGTCTGTCCGTAAGAAGTCCATTGCTTCGTCTACCCTTGACGTAAAACCACAGACGTCTCCACCACCAATGGTGCTGTGAAAAAGGATGTGGACGGCAGAATGAAATGAAATTGTCTTTACTGACGAGTTACGCTTCTGTCTGCAACAGCATGATAGTCGCATTCGAGTCTGGAGACACTGTGGAGTGAGGATGCTGAACAGCTGTGTTATGTACCGCAACACTGGTCCTGCATTTGGTACTATGGTATGGGGTGGTATTAGATATCATTCTTGCGCGCATTATCCAAGGGTTCTTCGTCAATCACCGGATTCAATTGCTTCTCTGGCCATCTCACTCTTCGGATCTTTCATCATTAGAAAGCATGTATTCCCTGGTTGCTCAATGATTGACCTAGATTATAACCACAGCTGGCACACCAAATCAACTTTCCTAAAATGTGGAAGCTGCTTGATCTGTTGTACCCCACGAACACATCCAAGGTCTCTTTGAATCAATACCGAGGTGTGTGGCAGCGGTGATCTCCAACAATGGCGGCTACTCTGGATACTGATTCTGTGCAGTGTCGTTATCACTGCACAGAAGTCTATATATTTTATCATTTGATACTTGGTCAACATGTTATCCACAAAATAAACTTTGTTGTGATATCTATAGTTTTCCTTGGTGTTGCAATTTGGGAGGCCAGAGTACTTTGAAGCAGTGCACTTTGATACATGAAACTGTGAAGGTGGAAAAAGGAAGGAAGACACCAAATGAAGCAAATTTATTTATCAATTTCATATACAAATAGTGTAGAACAAAATCTATTCTATTATTATTGTGGTCCGAAAAACATTTGTTAAAATTTTTTTGAATGCATTTTTATTTATCTTATTTTGCATCATCAAAAATTACAAATTAAAAATATAAACTGTCAGTTATTTTCATTCCGTGATTTATCACCAACTAACAGCCATATAAGTACTGCAAAATGCAATCAAGTACGAATGATATTAATTTGTATAAATTAAAACTCAGTTTTTTATATAGGTATTTAATACATTTTTGTCAGCTAAGGGATTTGTAGGTATTTTTATTACATATTGTGAAAATATGAAATTCATTACGAAAAATCAGTATTAAAATTTTACACTACTAATATGAAACATAAGACTCTCTCTCGCAAATTTATACTCGTATTCAAAATGCACACCTGCAATATATACTATTCACTATTATTTCTGTAAATTTAATCTCACTTATTTCTTAAAAATACCTTTGCATATTCTTTGACTATAGTTTTTCTTAACGATATTTGAGTTTTCTTTATTCTGTTCAGTTATATTGCATTTTTCATTTTTAGAAAGATGTTGTCTGAAAAGATTTGTTGAAGTTCTTAAGTGAATTCATTTTTCAAATTTTTCTAAATGAGTAACAATTTTTGTAAAATAAAAAATTAAAAATGTCATAAGTACTACTGCTAAAAAACTGAGTTTAATACATAACAATTAAAAAACAGGGGTTCCATTCACTTTCGCTTATTTTTGTCAACTAACTGAGATTTACGGCTTTGAAATATGTTCTAAACTACTTTAAAATTAGGCAGTAAAAGTTTTTAAAAGGCATAAACACTGTTTAAAATTATTTATGTCATTTAAGAAAATACATTTGATAATTTTTTAAGCAACATTAATTTTATAATACTTTTGAAAAATATTTTTTTGCTTAACAATATATTCTGATTAGCTCTAACCAAAAAATAAATTGTCAATTGAATTCTTTTTCTTAAATTTTTTTTCTTCAATAAAAAGTTGAAAGTCAGTAAATTTTATATTTGTGTTTAGTTAAAGTAATAGTTTAATAAAAATAAACGTACAGATACTTTGAAGATTAAAACAAAATAGTACATTAAAACGCTACTAAAATCAGTATCTTTTGGCGGATACTGTGTATTTATTAATACATTTTACAAAAACAAATACCAGCTGTTTTAGTTAAAAAAATTGTTATACTATTTTAAAAGTGGTTTTTCATTGATTTTTCACAATAAAGTATATGATTTTCAAAAAAAAAAAAAAAAAAAAAAAAAAAAAAAAAAAAAAAAATCCCTTATTACTTAATAAAATATCTCAACTCTTTTTTTTTACATAATTACAATACAATATATTTTAAGTAATCCGCACAAAGGAAATATTTAAGCACTTTTCTTACTATTATAAATGCTTCCATTAAATGTTTATCAAATTATGCTAGGCAAATCGACGTATTTTATATAATTAATAATAACAAAAAAATTTATTCAAAACAAGCAATATAATGTGGGGACAAAACATTATCTTTCACTAACTCTTTACTTTATCAAAGTATTTCCTGAAACCCTTTATTAATATCATTTCTGCATATTTTCTTTCTTAAGTAGCATGATTCGCCTCATTAATCTAAAGTTCATTTTCCACAACTGATATATTTTTTTAGAGGTTAGGAGAGCCCATCTAGCGAGAAACCTTCCAGGCCATATAAAAATCATAAAAATTCATGTGCTGTAAAAGAGAAAAATAATAAGAAAGCAGAATTCATTCTTGCAAAGTAAAGTTCTCCAAAAATATTTTTACCAGGTAGGTAAGGTTTTACAATAAAAGAGGTGTATAGATGATTACATTAAGAAAAAGACAAACAAAAAGAAGAAACAGACAACGTTTCATTCTGAATTAGTATAAAATTCTGCTCCATGGATTTAAAAGTAGATAGCCTGTCTCCAGGCATTATTTGTTGTACCATTCATTGGATCGTAAGAACAGCTAGAGGCAAGAAAAGAAAACCTACAAGTCGTGATTATTACTGTATTTTGAAATACTTTTTTTGATTTCGGGAGTATTTAGCAATCTCTTTCATTGCACCGTTGTTTTCAGTGGAGAAAGTTCACTATTTGATTTTGCTGCGGGCAACTGTTTTGAATACTTCTTCTCCCGTAATTAATTGTAATTGCTCACAATGCAATCCATTTTGGAACTTTCTCCACTAGGTATGCTTTTACATGAGTCTCTTTTTGATGGTAAAAAGACAGAAATAAAAAAAAGAGCTTAATTAGGAAACGATTTTTCGCTTCGAAGGAAATTCTTCGTTTTGAAAATACAAGTTTCTTGCTTATTTTATTTCGTGTAAAATTTTTCAGTGTGTTCCTATATTCTGAAGAGTCTCCTTTTTCTTATATAGCTTTTGTAATTTATTGAGAGTTTGTTTTTAAGTAGAGTAGGTGCTTACGTTAAGTAATTTTTTGCTCTCTTATTTTAATAGCTTGATTTAATACTGTAAATAATAAACTAAACTCAAATTAGTTAATTGTGAGAAAAGTATAGATTTACATGAAAAAACTTTTCTGCTTAAATTTATCGTACTCTGAAAAACTAAAAAAGAAAAATTTGAAAAGACCATAAATTTTTAACTGAACTCCACTTATATATACAACCTTTTTCTTATAAAATTTGAATGCGTTTTGAATATTTCAAATTTAAATTCTTAATAAAAAACAGAATAGAATTTTTAATATACATTTGAAATCCAATTATATTTTTCAGTTTGGAAATGAAAATGTGTATCAAGTTAAATAAACTGTATATAATGATTTAGATATTGAATCATTTTTTTTTGTTAAAATATAATTAAAATATAACTAGTGTGGGATAAAGAAACTAAAGAAAATTATTCTGTTTATATAAAGGAATTATCAGTTTAGTTTATTCAGTATATGTTCAGATTTACCACGAATCAGTAAATAATATTTAAGAAGAATGCATAAATTCTTGAAATTTTTATTTAGGATTTCCAAATGTAACTTTAATCATCGTAATTATTTTTAAATTATTTTAAAAACGTGAGGTACACTGAAAAATATTTTGTGAGACTTCATTTCACTGCAACTGAAAGTCAATCTTAGAGTAAAAGATTGATAAATAACGCTCACCTATATGTGTGTATATCATCATGAAAGATATCAAAGTATAATTGCAAAAAGTGAAAGAAAAATTATTGTGTACAAATTAAAAGGATTTAATAAATATCTTGAATTTTAAAACTTCAAAAAACGGAACAGTCATTTCAATGTATTCGAGATTCTTGCCTTGGGTGTTTACGATAGTCATCACCGGACTATGAAAAGATCCAGTGCAAGTATGGTTGAGTTCTATGATTTTGAATGATGATAGCATTTTTAAATAAAGTGTGCGTGTGGACATTATGAAGCAAGAGATATATTATCACAAGAAAGATATCTTTAAAGTCGGTGGTGATGATATTTTCCCTAGCTTTTAATTGTGTACGAATTAAGATTTGCTTTCCGAATTGTCTCTTAAGGAAGACCTACAAAATTGTTCCTTATAAAAGAAAAATAATGAGTGATCTTTGATATAATATTCACTGTTTATGTAGCAGCAGTTATCTGCAAGTGCGTTTTAACTATGTACGTAATGGGATACTATAAGGCCTGAAATATATGCAGTAATATATTTTCGGTCATTAAAACTGAAATGCCATAAAAAAGCAAGTAAAAAAGATATTCATTGAACGTAAATTGTATAACATAAAGACAAAGTGATTACATTTGCAAGCGGCCTGCGGGCTTATATTAGTTCTAAATGAAAACTAAAAACATTTGCCATGTCAGTTAAAACGACCCTCACAAAATTTGGCATAGATTTGAACTGGGATTGTAAGAAAGAAATGAGCAATTCATTCTATACTGCATTTCATCAATCGTATTTGCTGTAGAGCATTGAGGGGAAGGTTTCTAAGCAAAGCATGACCAGATGTTTTCAGTTGGTTAGAAATCTGGAGACAATTCAGGCCATGAAGCAACTGAGTACTCTTTGTATAGAGGAAGGCCAGAAAATGGCATGCAACATGTTTTCTTGCATTATATTGTTGAAAGATGGCTTTTCACCGTCCTCGATGTTATGGCACAATGACTGCTTTTAAGATCTGAAATATACTAATCATTGATCGAATTATCATCAATACTAATTTGAGGTTTGAATTTCGTGTATCCAGTGAGTGCCCACAATGTCACAGCAGTTGCCCCCTATCACAATATCGAATGCAACCAAGTCATGAGAGTTCTTCTTGGTGCCCCAGACGCCTACACAGTCCTCAAAATGCTGCAGGCACAACTGAGAATCATCTGAAAAGACGATTCACGGTTCTGCCTGCAGCATTTGTGCCACTCTGTATCAAACTTTGTCACTGAGCACAGAATTGCCGCCTGTTTCTTTACTTCATTGACAAAGAAAGCTGAAGTAGTGATGAAATAATGAGATATATTTCATATTTCATTTTTATTAAAACGTTTTTTAATTAAAGCACATCTTAAGTGATTAAAATATGAAGATGAAATGTGCAGTATTTTGTGGACTTGAATTAAAATTTTATAAAGTTATAAGTAGTTTGAGAATCATCAGTGAGATTTAGTTACAATTTTATAATTCATTTTTAACAGTCTCTTGATTAATAATCAAATACGTTACCAGAATCAACATAATTAAAAAATAAATTACAATGAAGTCAATAGTTTGTTTGCTAGAAATTATTCTGAAATAATGCGCTGTTGCCAACATTTTTTATTATAACCATATTCCTGTACTTAATATGAATATAACAATAATATAATTAGAAAATTTTCCATTAATATCTGGAAACGTTTATTCGATAGTTATCAGTTATTTAGCTTTTAATTATATGTACAACAATTTCAAGTAAAATGTTTATTTTTCTGATTATATTCTTCAATAAAAATGCAAAATAAGTAATAGGTTCTGATATTAAAGTTTTGAAAGGCTAATAAAAAGGAATATTAGAGTATTATAAAAATTAAGAAATGAATGAGACTGAGAGATTATATTCTGTATGCTTTAAAGATGAATAACTTTGAATTTACAATGAAAGTCTCTGATATGTTTAGTTTGAATTTACACTTTGATACATTTTGAGACAGATTTATTTAAACAAGTAGTATTGCAACAGAATGAATGTGATTAAGGTATCTCTAATGTATTTACTACAATACTCTTCACTTTATTTTTAAATAACTTCGTATGAAATTAATCTGACGATTTCACAATATTATTTCAAATCCTCTGAGTTCAATGTAATTTGAAAATACTGATTAATATTTTATTTATCAAATTTATCTTAATAATAAATAATTTACTTGTTTCTCCTTATTTAGTGGAATGATAAGTTGAAAGTAATTATTTAAATTTATACAATTGGTTTATTGTTTTTTTAAATTTCAGATGACTATTTTAGAAAACAAAGTAGTTTAAAAAATTATGGCAATAAGTTTAATAAAATGCTTGTTATTACTTTGTAATTGTTTTTAAATGACGTTTGAAAACATTACGCAAATTTAATTTTGGTATTAAAATTTAAATAAAAATGTATTAAAATGTTTAAAGTCAAGACTGAATATTTTAAATATTTAATTTTATTAGAAAATTTTTTTATAACATGGCTGAAAAGCTTTTGAGTATATATAATAATTTAAGGTTAATTCACTAATTTAAAAAAACTAAAACAATATCGTTAATGTGTATAGGGAAGGTTATATTACTTTTTGTCAAAGAGATTTTCACAAAAGAAATGTTCTCGGTCTTTCCACGAGCTTAAAAAATATAAAGGTACAGAGCAAAGAAAAAATCTGCTTCTTCTGTCTTAGCTTTGCAATATATATATTCTTAAGAAAAAGGGGAATGTGTGTGTGTCTTGCAATCGACGTGATAAATTTCGCAGTTTTTGAGGAAAAGGTCAAGAAACGAAGTCACGTGAAAAAAATGCGAGTTAGGCTGTTTTTTACTTCCAATTTTTCGCAGGTTTGTGTTTCGGAAAAATGATGGTTTCTTCTCTGAGACCACTTAAAGTTTATCTGCTTATGTTATAAAAATGTCATACCAGAGCCTAGTTTCTTCAGATTCCTTTTCCAGCTTATCTTTGTCAACAACAATTTTTTTCCTAACAGCTTGGGCTGTTTGGAAACAATGGCGATACAGAATTTTTAACCTGCTATTCTTTACCTTTTTCTTTATCTTTCATCTTCTTCATAAGTTCGAAAAACTGTTAAAAAATTTTGATCGATGCATTGAAAAAAATGCTAGAGGGAAAAAAGCAGTCTTGCAGCTGTTTGATGCTCGTGGTACAGGAAAAATAGGAAGGTTTGTGAAAAAGAGATGAAAGGGAATGTTTTAAAGTTGTTTGTGGCTAATATTGAATGTGTCGATCTTGGGATTCTGAGGGATAAAATGCAGTAAAAATAAGTGCAAAAGTATTGTAAGTAATATAGTAATTTTAAATCAGTAAACGTTTAAATAAATAATGTTAATATTTTTAGTAATTAATATTTTTCCAGGTGGAAAGAAAAAAAAAGATGTTAAAATAAACTAAAAAATGTATGTATGTATGTATGTATGTATGTATGTATATAAACAAATTTTATATAAGAAAAGTGATTGTTCCTGCATTTATCAACCTACAGAAATAAGAAAAAATAAAATTTTTGATAGTAGAATTTATATACTAGTATTTTAAAATCTATTAACAACAATTTCCAGTCATATTATATTTGACTATTAAATATTTGTCTTGCTTTAGTGATAATTTATTTTGTAATTTAAGTTCAGTTACTTTCTTTTTTGTAATATTTTTAAAATAAAATACGAAAAAATTTCTTTCATTTAATAGAAGCTTATATATTCTTATTTAATTTTCTTCTAATTCTTACGATATTCACAAAATTAATTGAATATATAATTGTGAATGTGTCGTTGAACATATTTCTAATATATTTTACTACCATTATATATAAATATATTAATCTTATGGACAGTGTTTGAGTTGAGTTTTTATATTTTAAAAATATACTAATGCATTAATTTTAATTAAATAAAATAGAACTGGTCTGAGAAATACATTTTCATGATTATTCATGATGAAATTTTGCAGCATAACATATTTGAATTTACTCTTAAATACAAGAATACAACTTATATATATATGGCAATATAACATTGGATATTTTCAGATATTGTTTTATTTCAAGCAAATTATAAAGATGAAGAAAAAAATTCTATTTAAATATTATGAATAGAATATATGCATTCTAACCATTCACCTAAAATTTTTTCCCAATACTTAGATTCCTTAAAGTCTGTATGTAAGCCTTTAAGCGAAATAACTCTGGTGATTTTTGAAGTTATTGGACCAAAATTTTGATAGTATATGTGAGTAGTTGAAAGTATTGCGTTCAATCTAGGATACTGTTCAACAACCTAAGATGAATGTTGCACCATCGATTTTACATGCATACCTATCAGGGTAGGTGCATGGAAGCCTTTTTCGGGTTTCATCCCTTATAAACTGTAAATTTTGCTAACTATTGAAATAATTTTCCGAAAGGCAACATGTAGAGAATGTACAAATAGTTTATAATGGGTTTCACCTGTTAGGTCATAAATTACACAGTGTCAAAATGTGTCATTTAGAAATATGGCAACACGAACTCACCGTGACCTAGAGGTTAAATAGTGCTTTACGGAGCGAAAGGTACCCGGTTTGATCTCAGCCACTGTCAAACAACGGGGATGGATGTTGCGTTTCAGCCTTTTGCATGCATGATGTCGTGTCAGGTGATTAGAAGATTTTTGAATTTTTTGTGAGCATGGTCTATTTTCTAATAAAAATGCTTTCTGAAGGCAATTTAAGTGATGATCCTTAAAATACCTTACAACAACGTTAGCTCGTTAGGCTATCCACTTTGCTGAATAAATGTATGGCAAAAAGTAGTGAATAATTTAACAGCTGAAAGCTGTTGTAAAGCTTTCTTAAACATCTACTATTTAAAGCTTTCTGGAAGGACTTTTTGTAGGCGTAAAACATGTCAACATGCCAGAAAGAAAAAATCCTGGATAATTCTCAAGTACCTATGCCAATTGAATCTGAAGAAAGATGAATATACAATACCCATCTCAAATTATTCAACAGCAGATAATGTGAAGTCAGGAGTATTCCACTCCCCAGAGTTCAATCTTATAACTAAAATAGGGGAATTCTGCAATTCTAAAGAAGATATTTCAGAATAAGATAAATTTTCTTACCTTTATTCAAGTGTAACGATTATTTTCAGGGCATTTTATTCTCATGAATCAATACTTCAAGACTTTTTATTCCATTTCATGGAAAAGGGTTTATAAAACATACATTTAAGTAATTAAAGTTATTAAAGCTTATAAAAAGTATTAAAATTGTTTTAAAAATAACTTTATTTCACAACTAAAAACTCTAAAATTGCATTTTTGCTATTTTTTATTCGAACAAAGGGATAATTTTGCAATGAAAATATTCTTTACAATAGAAAAAGTATCATCTTATCACTCATTAACTTTATTTTCCAAATTTAATCAATTATGTCTAAAATTTTAAATTTTAAAAGTTACTAAGCTAACAAGAATGATAATGTTATTATTAATGTGTCATAAAGTATACATGTAATAAAGTGTAAATCTTAAAATATCTAATTAAATATTTTTCTATGAGTATAAAGCTAATTTATACTTCATAATAGAATTTTTATAAATATATTAATATAGTGATACGGAAATGATGAATAATTAAAAAACTTAACACATTACTTTGACCAGAAGATAAAAGGTTTAATTTATGTGGAACAATTAAAAATTCTGTTTGTACTTAGAGCAAAATGTAGTGTTAAAACTGAATTGTTTTTAAATATGTTATATTTTATAACAAAAGTCCCAGACTTTGGAAACTTCTAAGAAACCAAGTTAAGCAGTAATAAAAATAAGCAAATAGCGAGAAAAGTAAAAGAATATTAACTTTACAAACATGTTTCCTAACAAATGTCGTTAAAACAAGTTATTTTTCACTGAGTAAAGAAAGAACAAAAATATTAATGTAGATGATTAAGAAACTTACAGTTTAAGAGCAGTGATTTTTTTTTTAACTCATTGTATATACAATATACTTTAGAAATATTCTAATTTTATAAATTCTGAGCATTTGACAAAGTGAATGAATTTTTTAGACGGAATTTCGAAACCATTCCTGAATTATTTATATGAGGGTATTTATTAAACTCTCAAATAAATACAAAAAACAATACAAGTGAAAGGGAGCATAAAATGTTTGAAAAAAATTGTGTGAAATGTTTAACGCATACAAACACAAAAGCTCATGAATAATGTTTATTATTTTAAATTTATTAAAACTGTATATTATATCTTTTAAATTTGAACATCATAATTTTTAAGACGCAAAAATTATTTTAACACATTTTTTTAAAGATAAAACATATTGTTATAAAATAATTTACAGTCAAAGAGGATTTTCATTTGTTTTTGTGGACGTGGAACAAATGGATTTTTAATGATTTTTATTGCGTCATTATTTTAAATGCTGTACAGTTGCTTTTAAAAGTGCTTCTTAAGTTATTTCTCCGGAGGATATTACATGACTAATGCAAGCAATTTTATTTCATAATTTATTATCTTTACAAGTGAGTCAGAATATATCTTTACAAGGCAATAGATATGAAGCACAAATTATTAGTTTTGCTTAATTTGCAGGTCATCTTCAATGCAAATTTTCTTTTAAGTATTATAAAATAGGCTCACTGCAGCCTAGTGGTAGGAAGTGCTATTAAAAGTAAAAAGTCACGAATTAAATTTCAGCTATTGTCAATCAACGGGAGATGGATTCTGCCCTTTTGCCTTCTGTAAGCACATGAGCTTGGTGAGTGCTTAGGTGATTTCCGGGTTTTCTCCCTTACGACCTTTGAAAGCGGCCCATTACCTATGCAAATTTCAAATGAAAGACAATTTACGTAGTACATATTAAAATACCTTACAACAGCTTTACATCATTAGGTTGTCCACTAAGCATGTCAGTTTTGCTAAAAAATTTTATAAGGACAGTATATTCACTCTATTTATCTCAAAAATGTTTCCGACTGAACGAATGTTTTAAACTACACAGATTTTTATTAACGTGTTTTGCTTAAAAGGCATATTTTTATAAGAACATTTACAAAGTCTGACCTCTTTACATAGACGTAGGTCTAGTTTTATTTAATAAAACATTTTACAGACATTAAACACATGCATTTATTAAAAAAATATTCTTTCATTCTTTTAATGTAAATTCATGGTATTAAATATTAAAATAACACATACATATTAAATGATATAAATTGACATGGATATATTAAATATTAAGTTTTGGGAATTATTTAAGCCGCTTTTTCATAGTTATGATTAGCATTTTTTAGTTACAAGAACATGTAGATATAAAATAACATTTAAAAGTACTAATAGCCAACTTTTTTACGTTATTTTAGTAAAAAATTTAGTTGGTTACCTGTTGATTGTGAAATCATAAATAATTGACAAATATGTTTACATATGCAAGCAGACACAAGACCACACATTGACTTCAATTAGTATAAACAAAAGTTTTCAGTAATGAATCATTATTTAAGTATTTTTTGAATTTTGACTTCATAATATTTTAGGCTTTTTCAAAGTTGAAGTCTCGTTTTAATTGCAACTGGCTGTTGTTGCACCAACATACTTCCCTGTACCTAGCCGAAATTTGGGGTCTTCTAGTTTGGTAGAAGTGGATGGGTGGGTGTCTTCGTAATTTAGAAGCAGAGACCAATCAGAAAAACCTTCAAGACTTGACCAGTTACTCCTTTGAGGTATTATTTTTCTTGGAAGCCATTACGACTATGACATATTTAAGCTACTAGTTGCCTTTAGTGAACACGACGGTTCTTCACTTAAGCCGAGATTCGAACTCACTACCTTACCAAACAGACCACCTAACTATGATAGTTAAAAAACGCTCATGATTTGGGAAGCTATTGAGTATTTTATTTCGTAGACATTGATTTCTTACTAGAGCGTAATGACTGGATATTGTGAGGACATTTTAGCGAATTAAGAATTACTTTCATATAAATACTATTTCCCTCTAATTATGCTTGTTTTTTAAGACTATAACAAACACTCTACACGGTAAGTTCTAATAGGATATAAATTTTTATTTGAGTATCTTAGTACGTTATGAATGTAGGAGAGCAGAATCGGTAGAGATAATTTCTTATTAGTATTATAGTTTGTAACACTATGCAGGTTCCACAAAAAAGATATAGAAAAAAAGACACTTACAGATATTAAAGCCATTTTGAATACTAAAGGAAGAGAAGTAATTTGTTAATAAAGCTTTTCACAATAATTTTTAATGATTACTTGATAATCGTGTTTAAGTTCACGTAATAACAATAAAATTCATAAATATTTATGTAAAAGAGTACTTAAAGTTTTTACGTATAACTTGTTGGAGAACGCAACAGATATTGAAGATATTAACTGTGTACATAAAGTATACGTTGAGTCTATATGAAAAGAGTATATATATGTACACAAACAGTTATATATACATGTAAGCATTGTAGTATATGCGTATAAAAAGGAAGATTGCGCAGTTTTTCTTTTAAAAAATTACCCGTTAACGTTAGTTTTGTGATAATGAGTCTTATATGAAAATGATAAACTACCAATACATGATACAAATCAATGATGAAAAATTGTGTCAAGGACTACTGCTTATTGTAACATGCCATTCCTACACGAATTCTATAGGGATCAAATAAATTTCAATTCGATTGACCCAGGAAAGTTACACTGACCACCATGTAAAATCTTCATTAACTCGAGTTACAAAGGCCATAAAAGATATAAATGTCCTCGTACAGTGGGGGACATACAAATGAATCACGTATTCTCAGTCGAAACTTGTTTCTTGTATAAGATAATAAATGTTCGCGTAAGTGGACAGTACTTTGATATGCGCACAATACTACAGAATTTCTACACTGAAACCACTGTTGCGGCTTCTTTAAAAGCCACTGTAAAGACAAGCATGCCAGATGATAAATTGTCTAATAAAAAGAAATTTAATGAACTTTATGTCATGAATCCTGGGGACCTACGTAATATGAATTGGAGCATTCGTAATATGAATTAGAACATCTTAGAGCATTAAATTAATTCCACTTTTACCACCCATTTACAGGTTATAAAATGGACCTTAGATTTTCAAAAATATTTTATTGATTTTCTAGATGCTCGTAAAATCAAATACACATTATATAATCACAGCACAATTATTTACCGTAATTGTGATAAATAGCTACAAAACCTATATTTATTAAAACTGAATTTTTCACACGAGAAATACAGAATATTAAGATATTTTTATACACATTTTACAATAAGTATGTTTTCTAGATGTAAAGTCTTGTATCTGCTATTAAGCAAATAACAATGAAAATAGATTAGAGTGGTTATTTCTTTGGTAAAAAAAGTTAAAAATTTAGTTGAAATGGAAGTTGCGATTATTTTCAATTTTAAATTATAAATTTTGATGTATCAATTCATTAAGGTGAAACTAATTTTATATAACGAATGTTTGATAAAAATGGCCTTCAGTATTGTGAGTTACAATATTTTCGTGACCAAAAGAATAAAATGTTGCAAAGTAATTTCTTATTGAATTTTAATAAAATGTGAATGGGGTGATAGATCATTTACACGGATTCTGTTTTCGCTTAGTAGTTATTGATTTCGATTAGTTGGATGTTTGCCTTTCATTAAATTTGATTTAAAGTTATGATAGCAATTCTTTAAACAAATAGAATATACGATTATGATAACAATTATTACGATTATGATTTTAGTAAAAAGCACTATTTTCATGATTTTATTTTTTGTTAATAAAAATATAATTAAATTTAATCATCAGTGCGTGTGAACAGTTTCATCAAAACACTATGAAAGAAATTATTAAATATTTACTTAATAATTTCTCTTATATAAGACAGGTTATTTAAATAGTGTGAACGGTTTTTCTTATTTTCATTATGATTAATGGAAATACAAGAATTCCAATGGTGGAGAGAAAAAATAAATTTTAGAATAATTATGTCATTCAAAACATGCAAAAATGTGACACTTACCTGTAGTTCCAAATTTTACAGTAAATTATAACTTAAAATCTAAAAGTGATTAAACATTGTGTTTGAGAACGTCATCTATAAGCTCAATGTAAAATTCAATAAGGAAAGACTTGTGTCACTTATGAGAACTTCATAGCGGATTCAGATAACATTCATATTTGTATGAGATACAGATTAGAACCGAGATGATAACTAAAATGTTAGAGATCTGGTCTTCATTCAATAGTTCGGAATTTTGACTTCCACCCCATGGATGTTTGAAGTGAATAGAAATTCCTTAAACTTTTCTGTCATAATTTAGTCCACTCGGGTGGTAGTATTAACTTTAGTGTGTAAAAGTATTTCTAGAGGGACAACCAAACCAAATTTAAATCAGATCATTGTATTCCATAAAGATTACAGCTTTTTCTTTATGAAATTGTTGCACGATGAGAGCGCTGTGAGATTACATTTAGTGTTGAATAAAACTATCCATTCGGATGAAATCATAAGAAATTAACCTTTCTGTGTAAATATATCATTTTTCTCATACGATTCTTACTCAGAATATAGCAGCGAAAAGTATCAAATATTTATTATGAAAAATATTAATTATTAAGGTAAATTTGAGCTGTTTTCTAAATATGATAAAAGTATGGAACTTTTTTGTCGAGTACAATAAAAAATAAAAATTTGTCATCATATTTTAAGACAAGCAGTCAACACATATAGTGCAAAATGTAAAAATCTTAAAAAAATTTGAAGTAATTGTTTTTTATTTTCTTTAAAAATTTGGGGCAGAGTTAATGTGAGGAAGAGTAAATACTTTTTCATAATTTACGATTTATTAGTACATTTTATTAATTTTTAAGGAATGGCTAGTTTTTTTTATGAAATATTGTCATGAAAATAATATGAAAAAACGCTAATGTTAAAAGTTCATCATTGGGAATTAAGGCAAATTTAATTTGTTTTTTAAATACTTTGATTTATATTTTTGTGAATAAGATACTTTACTTAGTATGTTAACCTTGCCAGATTCAGGAAATATTTAAGAATATCCATTTTATTGTATTGCTTATAAATATAAGAATTATTGACAAGAATATAAACTTGTTATAAATGATTAGAAAATAAGGAAACAATGTTAAATATTTTTTTCACTGGAAATAATGAGTATTTTAAAATAACATGTGAAGATGTTATTAAAGGACTGGATATTGTGAAAGTTTCTCTTGTAAATAAAAAAAAATCTTTTTAAAAATTACATTTTTACACAATTATATTTTTTGAAGTCCTAATGATACTTTTTATTCAAAGCTTATTGTTTGCTTAATGAGATAATAATATATAATAGTTTAAATACAAAATATTTAAAAAAATTTGTAACAAAATCCCTATAAATATTTAAATGTAAACTGTTGTTTCGAACACATTCTGAGATATCTATGTTGGAATGTGTGTTAAATTCTAGCATTGTGTGTAAGAATATATTTCATTGGAAAAATAATTTAAAAAATCTGCTGAAAACAAATCCTCTGTATTATTGCTAAGATTTACAAGCAGCAAATATTTGGTATTGCTTATTATGGAAAAAAATTGAGAAAAATTTCTGTGAAACTTTGATTACATAAAAGCTGCTTTTATTTTAATAAAACATACTTTAGAAAGAGAAAAATTAATTGATTTTTGCATTTTTCAAAGTGGTAAACTTTGAATTTATAAGGCATCCAAGTCTTATAAACTTGTGATAGTCAGTAATAGATTAAAATTTTTTTATGAAATCATTATTGTTAATTATCAATAAAATACTTGGTAATTAATTGAACTTTCATAAATGTTGTCTTCGAAAAATTTACTTAAGCCAATTGCCACATTGAAAAAAATTCAAATATCGTTAACATTTTTATGGGTATTACGCAAGTAACAGAAAAATGAAAAACATTATCTGAGTCAGAGATTTCTCGTATTCAACCAAATTTAAGATGTTGAGGAAAATCACATCGAGAAAGAATGCTAAATTTCAATCTCTTTTTCATATGTATAGACAATATAATATTTACCATAAGTAAGTGATTTTTCAAAATGAAATTGTGTATTCGTTACTTTTGCAAATAAAATTTATATTTGTTTTAAAGTCAATGACAAAAAAGAAAATGAAATAGGTAGTTGAAGGACTTGTATCGTTTACACTTCAGCACATAAATTCATAGTGAATTTGAATGAATTTGACTTCAAACTACCTATTATTTATGCGCAAAAATAATGATTATCTGTATCTATAATACAAAAGTTATTTTACTGTAGAAAAATTAAAATTCTGTTGTGAATGACAGAGTATTTTGTTACTTTTATGTGGAAGATAAGTCATTAAGGTTTGGTTGGTTGGTTGGGTTTTATGGCGCAAGTTCCAAAAAGGACAAGCTGCGCCAAGATAAGTCATTAAAGGATCGTGTTATTAATAGTAAGCAAATACATTGGGGAATGAAAAGTCCTCAAAAAATATGATTAAAATTTTTTCTATATGTCCTGTTTCGAAAACTAAAACAAAATATTTGATGTATCATTGATAATCACTGGCAAAACGTCATTGAAGAGTACGACATATTCTATATTAATACAAATAAAAAAATGACTTAAGATTTAAGTTATCTAAAGTTAAAAATTATTTTATTTTATTTATATGAAATCATGCTTATATTATATATTGGATTATAAATTTCGTAATAGTTGAAGAAATGATGTAATTTTTATTTTTGTTATCTTGAAATAATTCACCAGCTGAAAATAATTCACCAGCATGTGATGTTCAATTTGTGTTTTATATGTATCGTAAAGTGTGCTTTTAATTTTATTGTAAATTTACCTAAAATTAATATGTTATAGAAATATTTAATGTGAATTAACTGTTTTTTATAATGAAATTATGTATTCATTTTAAAAATGAACTTTTGTTTTCCTAAATGATACCTTGCAGGATAATAAATATGTCAGAATAAGGTGTGAAGAATGCTTTTAAACTAAATGCAATACAAAAGAAACAGTTTAGTAATCAATTTTGCTTATATAAGATTATTTGTAAGCAACACACAACAAACTTTAGACGTCACTATATAATTTATTTTAAATTACTATTTATGAAATTTTTAAAAACTTTTAAATTCCTTATTTGCTTCATGTTTTATTACTGCTTCATACTGTCTACTAGAAATTTCTCAATGTACATTCAATATATATAGTAAAAAATTGCTATTTTAATGAATGTAATGTAATTTTTCATATCAAAATATTTGAGTTTTTCATTTCGTTAACGAAAGAATTATACCATTTTATTTTGACACTAATCAGCGTATGATTTCTTAAAATGTTAGCTGAAAATAAAGGGAAATATTTAAAGTATAATATATATATATATATTGTTAAAATATGAATATAAGTGTAAAACCTGTAACCATTATTGTGTCATAATTCTTTAATACACGTTTTTTTGTTAATGTAGCTAATTTTATGAAAATATTTACTTGTTAAAGAAACATCTATAATTATATATGAATTCATATAATAAAATAAATTACTTTTAATTTTATGTGTTTTATTTTAGAATAAACGTATCAGGTTTTTTTTTCATATGTACCAAAAAAAATTTAGGTCATATGACTAGTAATGTACACGGAAAGTATTTCAGTTGCTGATTAAAATTCAGATTAAAAGTAACTAAATATTATGTTTATACTACAACTTTATTAAATTATAGTACAAGTTATAACTATTCAAATTCTGTGTAAATATCAATAGTTTTTAACGATATAGTATACTTAACATTATTTTTCCATTAATTTCTGTAAACCATAAAGGGAACTAGTTTAGTGCAGGTTAATTTATTTAATATAAAATTTTTCTTAATTTAAAATTATACGTATTTTGTAGGGTGAAAATCCATCTCTCTTATTCCACTGTCTTGCATGAAATATTTGCGTCTGCTGAATAAAAATAAAACTTTTCAGTCAGAATTTGTTTCGTTAATTCTTTGATCTATACGATGTTAGTAATAATGTATTTGAAATAAGCGAGGATTTCAAATTATATTAAACTATTTTAAAAACTTTTATTTATATCTTACACTTCTATTAATTGAACTAAGATGTAATTATTTTATATATTTCAAGTGAATATTGATGTATGTATGTATATATAAATGTCGAAAGAATTTATATTTTACTTTTAATGTAAAATATCAATAAGAATTTTTTAAAATTTACATCAAATCAAAAGTGTTAATCAAGAATGTTATTTTTTCTAAGAACTGAACTTTCCAATGTTACATTATTATATACACATCAGACATTGAATACGCAATAATGTATGCTATAAAATGAATGTAAATAATGCCAGCAAAATTACGTTAAAAGATGTTTATCTTAAAAATTTTTATATTTGAATAAATTAAAATAAATTTTCATTATGTTTCTTACTTCTTATATGAAATATCGTCTGGACAGTTTAGGAAAAATTTTATTACTTAACTCAAGTATACTTCTTAATTAGCATCAATTTAGCCAAATACATATTTTATATTAAAATTAATAATGCTTTATTATCCTGTACCAAAATTTAAATTTTTTCCTTGTATAATTTATTATTAACAAATTTTTTGAATTTAATTTAAATATTATATATGTTACTGTTAAAATATATTGAATATATATTGCAGTTATTGCATAGAATACCTAGTTATTCTAAGAAATAACTAGGTATTCTATAAATTAACTAATGAGAGACAGTTAAAGTGTAAAATAAATTATCTAAAATGAAATAACTAGGTATTTTATAAATAAACGAATGATAGACAGTTAAATGAAAAAAGAAGCAATTTATCTAATTTATGCATGCTGTGTATAAATGGTATTTATGGAAACGTACCATAAAATCATTTGTTACAACAAGGATTACTAAAATTCTCCTTGTTTTATGCTTTGGTATTTTTACCATCCTTAACAAACGTTTTTTACTCCGCTATTTTCCATATTGTTAAACGAAACGTAAATGTACCTGATACTAAAAAGCGAGATATATGATATAGAATATTTTACACTTTAACTGGCTGCATATCGTTATTCTATGAAATAACTAGTTAAACCATGAAACACCAGAGAGTTTTACACTTTAAAGGACACTATTGATTATTTCATGGAATAACTAAGTATTCTATAAAATATGTGCATTATATAATTTAACGGTAATATATATATTCCTACACTTATATATATTTATATGTAATTAATCTATTTATATCGCAAATCTTATATTTATTATTATATCTCGTTTTCTCAGGTTTCAAATTTACACGCATACGCAATATGTAATTGGTCTTCGAATTTCAAGGAAGTTCTTAATATTCAATGCAGGCAGTTCAAGTTGCCAATAATTAAACTAAACTCTAGAGAGTAGAAAACCAATATTTTGGAGCTCCAATGTGTGTACAAACCTTCTTCCTTCCCTTTTAATCAATTTATGGCCCGGGAGACTTGTACTCTGAAATTAGCTCTCTCTTTTATGACAATCTTTTGAAAAATGGTTTAACAAAGACAGGACGTTTTGTTTGCAAAAATTGTGAAGGAGAATGCTCAAAAGTCTTTCTGTAAAGATTGCGATAGATTCCATTTTAAAGATTATTGTCACGCTTACTTTACATTTATTCAGATCATTCTTAGTTAGTTTGTATGATGTGATATTGTTTCTGTACGATAAATGTTTTTCCCCAAATTTTAATAAATTTTGTTTAGAAAATAATAAAAAAGTATCTATATTTAAAATTTCTTTTTGAATTATTAAAAGTGATCATGTAGCTTAATCTCAAACTATTCACAATAGTAATTTTGATTTAAATATTACACTAGAAGATCTCATGGTGTATACTGATGATAAATTTATATGAAATTAAATCGGATGAGAATTTAAAGCGCAATTAAATAATGCCTTTTCCCGGAATTCAAACGCAAACCGATTGAATGTGGAAGAGAATCAATTATGATTAATCTTTGCCATGTTAAATGGTGAAGTTAAATATGTAATTAAACAATACCTTTGATGACTCTCTTACTGTTTCGTTTAAATCTCATATTATTATTCAAAATTTCTTAATTAAAATCCATAGAATGAATTGAATCACGAATATTTATGGAAAGAATTCACTAAATTTATTAAGTATTTCCTTAATGTGACATGTGTGTTGTAGGGTTATATTTATAATACCTATTCAACTATTAGTTTTAAAGAATAATGAGTAACATTTTTCACGTTACATAATTATTTACTTAAATGAAAATGGTTTTATTACATTTTTGTTATAAAAACATTTTCAATCATTTTGTCTGTGAACTAAATGTTAAGAAATTGAAATTTGATTTTTAGTTATTTTATTATAAACGTTTTGGAATAGGAATAAACTTTATATTCTTTAGGCAAAAAGTTTAAGCATTTGAAGAACTGAGCAACAGTTAGAGTAGCATCTAAGCTATAATTTTGAATCCAAGATTTAACTGAAAAATAAAACTTATGAATATACTCTATAAGAAACGTAAGTCTTTTGAGATTATTTCAAGGAATCAAAACAGATTTTTAAAAGATGAAAACATTATTTTATAGGGATTTATTTCTACATTACGTATGGTATAAGAAAATGAGAGAGAGAAAGAAAAAAGATATGTATAATATTAGTATTGAATTATTTTAATTTAATCTAGTACATTTGTATTTTTATCTGCAGCTAGTTATGTATTTGGTTTGTAGTAATAATACTGTACTTAGAAGTTGTTGCAAGCAAGAAAAATAAAGCTTCAATTGAGAAAAATTATAATTTTAATGTATGGTATAATTTGTAATTTTAGTAATATTAACTGTAAAAACGGTTTTATTTTGCGTGATAAAATTTATAATTAAATAGAATTGTTTAAATAGAAAATATATTTGCGAATAACAACAAATATATGGGAATAACAACATATTATCGTTTACTTGTAATTTCAGAATTTTACATGCACAAACTATTAGTTCATGTTACAAAAAATAACTAAAAGTAATTTAATAATTAAATTTAAATAGATGAAATAATCTATGGAGAAATTTAGAAGAAGTAGGATAAGGTTAACTAGTAATACGTAAAAGGTTTTTAAAGCTTTAATTGTTGAAGATCATTATAAAATTTTGGCCTTTTGTAAATTTATTTAAAATTATATTGAGGGGAATACTTTTATGTACAATATTTTAGTAATTATAAAAATGACAATAAAAAAGCTTAATATAATTTTTAAGAAATCATTAACTCTATATTACCTTTGAAAATTAATACCTTTACATAGATATCAATTTATAGGGAAAAATCAGATTTTTAAATAAGTATAAATTAATGAATCATATTGACATACACTGAAAATTTCTAACTTATTAGTTAGAAAATATTAATATGTTACTATAAAAAATTAAAAAAACATTGATTTTGCAATGGTAATGCATTTCATTTCATATAATAGATTGCAATGTATATTACTTTTTTGAATATTTTCAAAAAATTTTAGCAAATATCAATTTTTTTTATTATATCGGATGGCAATGCGATTAGTTTGATTTTCATTGGCTAAAATTATTATTTACACCAGTTTGTTTACAAGAGTTCTATTATAATGTAGTATTTACAGTCAAGTAAACAAATAAATTTTTACGCATTAATAACATGAGCATAAAGTGAAATTTTAAATTTCAAAATTTAAACATTATTTGGTTAAGTTTCTAATTTAAATACATATAAAATTTAATATGAACATTTATTTATAATTTCCAGTTATATAATGTATACATAAATATGTTTCTATGGAATATAATATTTCTTACATAAAACAAATTTTATCTTTAAATCAAAAGTGAAAACATGTTTCTAAATTTATTTCAGAGAGTGGTGAGTGAGGGTCTTAGAAAGTAGCAAGAGAGTGGTTAAAATCTTGAATTTTCATTAATTCTAATTCATAATTTAGAGAAAATTCAAGATTTTAAATGTCTGATTTGCTTTATTCAAGTTTTAAAGTAAATAAAAATTATTTATAATTAACATTTAATTTAAAAAATAATATTCTCATTCAAAGGAAATAAATACTATATTGTTTGTCATTATATGTGAAGAAATAGAAAATTTTATTTTAATCTTTAATTCTTATTTTAAGGATGAAGATTGGAATTTCTCGAAGGGAACAGTGAAATAAATAATTAGTTTAAATATTTTACTCAGATTCTTTTATATGAAGTCTGCTTATATAATGCTTAAAAAGCATATATTTTTCAATTTATCAAGATATAATGTTTCAACTACTAACATCTAAAATGAAACATACATAAGTTTAATGTCATTACCATTTAGAAAAATGAAAATTTCTTTCTTTTCTTTGAAAGAAACTGCAATGCATTTTAGGGTACTTCAGATTTATTTTCATTAATGATTACAATTCGATTTTTTTCTTTCTATTGTTTCTTACATCTGAAGAAATCATTTTTCCTGGAAGCTATTTAAGTGATTGCGCTGTTTTTCGATTATAGTTTATGGTTCTAATACTGCCACCATGTCGTCAACTCTCGATATTGGAATTCTTCATTGCTTCACCTTTTTCTCTAGATTGAGAAATGTTATGAGTGTAAAAGCGTACTTTGTTGATATTTATTAACTACATGAAAAAGAAGAAATATAAGTATTATGTACCACGTTAAAATTTTTTGTTTTGCCACCATAAATTGATTTTAATAGAATACTTCAGAGAAAAAGAAATAAATGACATGATTTTGTTTGATAGATCAGTTCGTAATTCATCAACAATTTCAATTTCTTTACATTAAAATGCTAAAAAAATTAAGAAATTAAAATGTAAGAGACACAATTGCGTTTATAAGAGTTTTTTCATTATCTATTTGAGAAAAATTATTATTTTTAAAATAAGAAATATACCTCTGGAATATGCAGGTGCAAAGATAATTCTCAAGAAAAGAATTATTTTGTAATATTAAAGGCCCATTTACAATAGCACTTTTAAGATATTACTTGGAAAATGAAAGATATTTATAATAAAACTATAGAATGCTTTACTTTTTATAGAATGTTTTAAATATTATATTTAAATTCTTTTTTCATAATTACTTAGACAATAAATACTTTTGATTTAACCTTGGAACAAAGACTTTAAATTATTAATTTAAACATCCTGCTGTTTAATCTTCATCGAATAGTAAGTACGATATTCTAGAAGACCTCTTATTACGTTCTCATTATAGTAAGAGTTAACAAGATATAGATGATGATTCACTAAGATTAGTCAACTACAGAAGCACAGTTTACTGTTCTCTAGTCAATTGTTTCTAAGATTTAATTGTTTGCTCAGAACATTTTAATATTTAGAATTCTGAAATAAATTTCTTAACTGAAAGTGAGATTTATTACATGCAATTATCAGCTATAAATGTAATTATATATCATGTTATATTTCTTATAGTTAATAATAAATAAACCAAATAGATAAACCATATTTTCTGATTTAATTTATTCTAATGATGGCTTACAGAACTATCTATAATTAAATTATTTTTATCAAAAGCAAGAATGATTCTTGTATTATGTTATTTTAAAATGAAGTGAATTGATGTTGAGTTTAATTGAAAGAAATAAAATAGTTATGCTTAAGTAAACTAAATTTGGGTTTATTTTTTCAATATTCATAATTATAAAAATATTAAGTACAATAACGATTTCTAAGTATATTTAGAAAAAATTCAAAGAATGTTCTTTTTTTAAGCAGGACTATAACAAATATACTTTGAATTTTTTAATAAAGTGTTTGAATGGGAAATGTTCTTTTATCTTTAAACTGGAAACTTGAAAAATTATCCCAAATTAATTATGAAATAAATACAAAAGAGAATTAGGAAAGTACCTTTATTTCACGATTAGTACATATTCAAGAGATTCATATCAGAGCTGTACACAATTAGATAAGTTTTGACACTTTTTGTTTGCAACATCAATGGTTTAAATCAATAAAACACACATGCTCACATATACATATTTATACAGAGAGAACAAATAAGTTTTAACATGATGTGTTACAATCATGAGTATATAAAACATTTTTTACATATTAAGTAAATCTATACACTTATACTGCATTTAACGATATATTTGTGATATAACCTGATATGGGTTCAGTGCAAAGAATAATGCATGCAATTTTTTAAAATTATACTTTACAAAAAACATAAAAATTTCAGTTACGAAAATATAAGCTTTCATTACTTTTCCAAGTATCATTAATTTTGCTCAAAACTTAGATTTCTGAAAACTGATTAATAGCAATATAACAATCATTCATTATAATTAAGATGAAATTAAAAATTTTCTTATAGTAGATGCACTATAGACCTTAAATTAAACATTGATCATCAATCTTCAATTTTAAAATAAATCTAATGTTTCTATGGAATTGTATATAAATTATATTAAGATTATTTTTTTTTTTACATTTAGAAATTCAACTCTTGACAAAAAAATTCTTACATTTAAAGTGCATATTATTAATTCAAGTTAGGTAATGCTAGGTACACTAAAACAACCAATGTGAATTAAAGCATTTGCGTAGTGTTTTATATTTTTAAAATGCAATTAATATTTATATCAATAATTTTAAACAACTTTTGAAATTTTAGGTAAATTCTAAAAAAGTTTATAAATCACACTGTAAAGTTTAAATCACTGATTAAATCTCAACAGTGAACATTAATTTGTCTTATAATCCAGAGAACATCAATATAAAGAGTGCACATTGTATTACATTATTCGTGTATTGTTATCATATGCATAACACATGCTTTAATACAAAAATCGTCTTCAAGTTTTATAAAAGTTGAGTTCATAAAATTGGAAACATTGTTCATAAATTTGGAAACATCGGAAAACATTTAAGTTGAAATGTTATAAATTGAATTCTTGATTGCTTAACATGATAATTTAAACACTCAAGTGTTGCAGATATGTGACAGAAAATATTTTTTTATATGAAGATATGCTGAAAGATATTTATTAAATATAGTAGAAATTTTAAGGAACACATAACTAGATACCCAATAATATATGACCCACAAAATATAAGCGAGTATAATTATAATGATTAAGCACTTAATTATATTTTTCCATTTTATTCTTTTATGTAAAAGAAGTTTAATATCTAATCTTTGTTTTTCGTAAAAGTAAGCTGACGTGATATGCTTTAATCATTTGTGAAAAAATTTATTTTCAAATATATAAATAAATATGTTTATGAAGAGATTGAGGATTTTACTGAATAAATATTGATGTTTTGCCTGTTTAAAAGCTTATTTACTAAAGTATTATTAATAATGTACTAATTTCAGTTTGAATCTCTAGGTATTGTTAGTACATTATACGTGAAGTCTTGTTTGTATACTTAAAATTCAATTATATATTATAGTATGATAAATTAATTGCATAATATAAATTAGAATATTTAGAATTCCACTGTGATTTTAATATATATTGTTTTAGCAAATACAAGTAAAGCAAAATAATAATCGGGAATTAATTGTAATGCTGTTATAGATTTGTTTCAAAAATTGCTTAAACTAAACGCCTTTAATTTACTATTTCGTATAGAGACTAGAAATTTTATGACTTTAAATTTATTGAAAAAATATACCATTATAAGAGGAAAAGAGGTAAAACTATAAATATTCTAAAAAAATATTTTATAATTTTTAGTCTCAATTATTTGTTATTTAAAATTATTTTAATACTTTTAACTGTATTAAAATACTTTTGATATTTACCAATATATTTTTTAAATCACTTACTAATAAAACTAATAATGAATAAGAAATTAATGTGGTTTTATTAAAGAAAAATATAAACACCTTTCAAAAGTTTCAAGGTAAACTTATATTTTAAAGTCATATAAAATTATATTTATCATTTAAGCAAATTGTTCATTTTCAGAGATATGCTTTAATTAATTTTTATATTAACTAATAGGTGAATAATAATATAAGCCTTCATTTTGCAGTAGTATACTTCAAATGTGCATTTATTATTAATTTAAATAAAAAAATTTTATATATGTAAATCATATGTATGCATATATACATTTCATATGCATATATAATTATAATTAATGGGTAGAGGAGGAAAAAAATTATTTAACAACTTAAATAAACCTTTTGCCAATTAATAATCACTTATTATTTATAAAGTATGTAGCGAAATGCTTAATATAGTATATGTACTGTTAGGTGCTTGTATTTAATATAAAAAGTAATTTAGCTTTCCTTTGAATTTACGTAATTTATAAAAAATGTTAAAGAAAAAACTTTTTTAAGTACTTTTATAAAGATCCATTTTCTTGGAATTAACGTAAGTTTCAGGAACTTAAAAATTTATAATATAATCATTAATGCCATTTCTACCACATAATAATGTATAAATATATAGATTCTGGATTAATAATAATGCCGGGAATTTGATAAGCAACAACAACATGATACTATTTCCGCTCTTGTAGAAGTTCACAAAAATCTAAGACTATTAGGGATAATTAATGTCACTAAACGATAAACATACATATTTGTTTTCATTCAGGGCAATTATTTATTTGAATCATGTTGAATTCAAGCTCTCATTATTACAAAGCTTCATTTTTAATACTCTTTAGTGAAGGAATACCACTTAGAGTGCTCTTTTGAAATTTCAACCAAAGGAACATTTTTATTTTAAATACTTTTAAATTCAGTTTTTATTGAGAAACAGTATAAATTTGAATAAACTTGGGAAGCTCTGATAGAGTAATCTTGTGCTTTATTCCAAGCTTATATACTTATTCAATACATAGAGCATAAGTAAAGCGTTATTTCTGTTGAGCGAACACAAAGAGTGCGATAAAAACATAATTTAATAAAACAATTCTGACCTTAGAATACTTTCTTATTCTAATTCCATATAATTTATAGACCTACATATAAATTGCTACATAATAATGTTACAAAAGTTTTCTAACATGAATCATGAACAAGACTCAGTGATCAAGTGACAGCAAGTGTTCGAAACATTTTACACAAACTATGGAAGCCTAAAATCATACACTTTTCTTTAATACTTAATGATATCCTTACAATAATGAAAGCAAAGTTGATGCTTTGGTTTAAATAAATCTTATCAAGCAGTCTGTATGAGCTATAGAAAAACATCAAAATTCTTTTATCTCATGGTAATAAATGTTGAATTGTACGATTACTTACAATGTATTTTACAAAAAATTTTATTAATTAATTTTCCTTTGAACATCTAGCTCTGGGTGGTGATATTTTTATGCGTTTTATAATTAAGGTTAAGGAAAAAATAGTCCACGACAACTCTTTTTTGATGAAATAACAATTCACCCAATATAGGAGTTTCTTGTAGCTCAGATTTTGTGAATTTCATCTTGAGAGCACCGTATGATAATCTTGGGATTTATAAAGAAACACACAATTTGATGGCAATCCAAACAGCAATCAGGGTGAAGGGAGAGTCCATGTGTTAGCTGCAATAGAAATCAATATAATAAGTGGTCTTGATAAAAATGTTTTGATTTAAAAAATTTCAAAGATTATCCCAGAAAAAACCTTAAATTGACTCTAAATTAAATTGTAAATAAGAGACTATTCGTAATTTTTCAGTTAAGATTATTATTTAAGAATAAGGTAAATGATGCATGAAAAAATTGCTTTACAAACTTTACGGCTGGAAGTAATTTAAGCCACATTTTTTTTCACTGATACCTGAAACAATTTTTATAATAACATTTGCTGTCAATGAAATTTTAATTTCCCGAGAAGTCAAATAAATAAAAATAATTTCAAATAAATTCAATTTATTGTATTTGAAACAAGTATTCACTACAAAATACGAGATCATATAGAAAGGTGAGTTTATTAATGTATCTTCCTCTTTTAGGTTTTAGTTCTCATGATGTAAAAGGTAAAAGCAATTGGCTTTGGAAATTTTATAAAACAGGTAACACAGAAATCACACAAAGAAGATGAGAAAAAAAATTTGATATTTTAGGTGTAGAATATTATTATTTAAAATCTACGCAGAATTTATTAGTTTTTAGAGAGGTTTATAATATAGAACTTTATGATTTAAGTCTAGAGAATTTATGTGTTAACATGCATTTACGAAATACTATTATGTTTTCAAGATTATATTAACTGAAGAGTAATTAACTTGTTCTCTGAGTAGGAAAATTGAATTAATATCAATGTTAAAGAATAGACATTATTTGTTAATTTATATTATATATATTAACTTAATTTGAATGAAGGAAAATATCAATTTCTGTTGAATTATTTGTGCTAATTAAATGCACTGAACACTAATGACATGTATTTATTTCAGCGGAAATAAGCATGAAATGCCTAGAAAACAATATGTTTTTACAATATACAATGTAATAACGTTTCTTACAAAATATTTATTCATGTAATCATAAGCAGTTTATTAAAATTAAAATTTCAGACTAAAATTTTTTTTCATTAATTATTTTTTTAATTATTTAGGTTTAGACTGCGATATAGATGTGGAATGATAATTTAAATGTTCTATGTCGTCAAATACTTTTCAACACAAAAAAATTCACTTAATATCAAATAAGTTTGAAATTTAGTTTGAAAAAGACTACTTACCTTGATATCGCATATTTCTGTGCATATTGGGGCAGTCTTTTCCCTAAAAAATGGCATTAGTTATACTTTATAATATAAAATATGTATGAATACTTTACTAAAACTAATTTGAAAGATTCTTATTAAAAATAAAAATGATATTCAAATACAAAAAAAGTATTAAGATCATTTTAGACTCTTTGTTTTTATATTTACTGCAAATTTATCACATAGATTAGACAGTTAAATATTAGAATTTAATCCACTAAATCATATTATACTCAAAATCGTATTTATGAAACCAAATCATCAAAATATTTTTACTTCTTTAGAATAAAGACAGTTTTAGTACAAAATATTGCCATATTTCTTAACAGTTTTCACGATTAAATATCTTCCTTTGTATGTATGTTTTTTTTTTCAAAACCTCTCTGAATAAGTTGTATTTATATCTATCAAAAACAGTAAAATAAATATGAAATTCCTAATGACAATTTTCGAGTATTCTAAATTTATAATTATTTCAATTTCAAATATTATTATTTTCTTATTTATAACCTAAAAATTCTTTCCATTAAACATATTAATCTTTGCCTTCGTTAGAAGAATTTAAATTTTAATTATTTGAAATTCTAAATTTGTTAATTCCTTTTCACATTTTTATAAAACATTTTTTAAAATGTAATTACACTTTATTATATTAATAATATTTGATTCTAATAATATTATAATAATTAGAACATTTTTTACTTCACAGTTGTAGTAACATGCAGTTTCATGTTTTTGTTTTCATCATTTATACATCTAAATTAGCAATATCGCTAGAACCTTTTATGGTTAGCATTAAGTTTTTTGCTTATAAATTTCCCCAAAAATACGTGCTTTTTTATTACAAGAGAATTGATTTCGGCTTTAAGCATTAAATTAGATAATATTTTAATCTAGTAAAATTTTTAATTTAACAAATTAATTTCATTTTTTGCCTATTAAACTGCTTACCATTAAAAAAGCAACAGAACGATAAAGCTTATACAAATGAATTGAAATTCAAATATATAGGTTTGAACAGGGATTTAATTAAAAATTAAAATTCCATACTGAAATAAGTAGCTTATAGCTGAAATTTTTAAAGGTGATTTATTTATTCTACGTAAGATTAATTACACCATGTGTAACGGTAATGCAGGATGTAAAAGCACTTTAACAGTAGCATAAAATATTTATAAACTCTTTAAATCCTCGATTATTCCAAAAGTTAGATACCATGCTTAATATGAAATCTCAAGTTGTTCTAGGAAATCTTTTTGAGAGAGATCTTTGTGATCGTTCCAGAAAGCTTAACATATAAATTAGACTACTGTATATTGGTTCCGTTTATATATATTTTTGAAGACGGTGACAACATGAAGGCCCATACGGATTTTAATACATCGGGCTGCATGCATTATATCTATTGTTTATTTTAAATAATTTCATCTGTCATTATTGAAAAACCTCCTTATTATTTATTATTGTCATTTAACTATTTATATTTAAGAATAGTTAAATTTTAACATCTCAGAGTGATACTTTTCTGAAAATTTAGCTAGAAGTTGCAAGAATTTTGTTTCAAATCGTATAAATTGTGCCAATATTTTTAAAATTAAGCTATTTTCTGAGTAGAATTATATTTTAATTGCTTACTTTTAATACGAAATTTTTTTAAATTATTCATGCGTTATGCGAGAAATATGCATGTTAATTTTAAACTTTATATATTTCAAGATTTTAAATAGAATGTGTTGGTATAAATATGAAAATAATTCAAACCGATTTTATTTATTTCATTTATTGTAAACAAATAATTGTATATATGAATTAAAAAAATTGTTGCTCAATTTATTATTATTGTCAATATTTTGTAATTTTCATTCTTTGCAATAAGGATTTTGTTAAAAAAAGTCTTTTTATGTACATTATTATAACGAAGCACACTGTTTTAAAATTAATCTGTTCAGCTTTTCAAATTTATCTCAGAAACATATATTCAAATTCATTTTCCTAAATGTGATAGTTGGAGATGATATTTAAGCAAGGAATATTTTATAATTCCATCTGCAAATAATTTCTTATTTAATGGACTAGATTTATAAATTAATAAGTAAATCAATTCTGCCAGAAACAAAGCGTAAACTTTAATACATTTTTATTTTTTTCCGTAAATATAATAAATTGATGGCCTTGATCGGCGTCCATTTAGATGGTTTTCCTAAAAATTGTTCCTCTCCTTAAACGCTGTTTTGCTCATAATTGATTGAAAATTGTTCCCCAGATAAAAACATCCACTTAGCCCGTCTGATTACTTGACAAAATTAATAACTTCCGAAATAAAGAGATTGTTTTTCAAGACACCTTGTAATTAAAATCAGAGCTCTGTTCATTACCAAAACTTTTGGAAGCACCGCAGGGAGGCCAGTTTTTTAATTTTATCTACTTTTCCCAAATAAAGGCATTTCTAGTTTAGCGCGTTTAGTGTAGAGCAATTAGCATTAACTGCCAATCAATTTATTGGCGCTCTTCCTGCCGTTTGTTTCTGGGAGATAAACAACAATTATTCAGATAATGACGTATGAAAAATGACTCCTAATGTGCAAATATATTCTTCTAGAAATTGAATTAAAACAATTTATTTTAACAGGTATAAAGTAACGAAAGCTTATTAAAAACTGATACTCAATAATATAATTATGTAATTTCATTTTCAAGATTTTAAAGATGCAGCTTTAATTATGCATGTCAAAAATGATTATTTTAAATGATAAATGAAATAGAATTTAAATGTTGCTTTAAAATAATTTATTTTTAAAAATGCTTTTTATAATATTACGTTTAAATTTATAGCTCTTTGAATATTTAAATAAATATTTATTTTAAAATTTAGTTAATGTATTTATAGATATACATATATAAACAATAATTTGAATAGTTAGAAGCAGGTATTATAATGCATTTAAACCTTTCTTTTTTTGTATCCTTTGTATAATTTACAATCATTAACAGCACAAGTGAACTAAAAAGAATTGAATTCTTTAATTTCGTGAGTCATTCAAAATAGTATGATTTGATTGTATGAATTATTTCCTTCTCCTTTTTATATGCAAAAAATAATTTATTTTGTTTGCAAGTAAATTTGGTAATAATTTTTTGTTTCATCATTTATTACAAGCTTTACCTTTTTTGGTTTCAGAAATAGGAATGGGATATAGTATTATTTGTGTTAATCAATGAAAAAAGGTTAAAAATATAGAATTATTAGCATCTGCTTAGTTATTATCAGAGATATAAAAATGAAGGAACATGTTATAGCCCGAAATTGGGGATATATAAATAAACGAAATATATCGTCACAAAATGAAACAAATTACAGAATGATATTTCTTAATGGATATTGACACAATGAAAAGCATTACAAGGTGAAAAAAGATTATAACATTTACAATTATAATTTTTTAATTTTTATGTTATATGTTGTATAATTTACAGACTATTACCTGTAATAGTCTGTAAATTAATTGACTATTGCTTGTAACAATTGAGTTATTTGAACCTAAAAAAGAATTTTGAAGATATATATCCTTAATTAAGAATATTTTTTTGAGCTATTCAGTACATAATATTTTTTAACCAATTATTTTCCTAAAAAATATGAGGTTCCAGTTAGTAACTTTTTGTGTTGATAATAAAATTAAGAAATGTTTTTGGATACATTTTTAAGAAATTCTACATGTTATTTATTTATAAATGTTTTTTTAATAGAATTAGTAATATTATTTTAAAGAAATTTATTTCTTTTGAGAAAATTCATGTTACTGATTTAACTTATTTGTTTGAATTCATTAAATTGCAGCCCTATAAAAGAAAATAGATTGTGGGAAAAATTCTCGAAACAAATTTTCCTTAGTTAATTTCTTTTACTTCCCTTGAAAAAGATTCTTTTTTAAAGAGGATTTCAAAAATTTCTAACAACAATTGCAGTCTGTGCTTTAACAGCGCATTTTTTCATGTATATATAATCTATCAACTGCTCGACATAAACTATTTCAGTCTTTTCTAAACTTCTTAGAAAGGGAAAGTTCTGAGAAAATAAACACAATCCCAGCCAAGCAATGCCTTGAACAATTTGCTGTCATTTGAGATCAATTGCCTTCACTTCGCACCCATTCGAAAAGGATAATCGGTTTCCTGGTGTATTGCGTTCTTAAATCCTAGGACTTATTGTTTGAAAACGAAAAATTACGGCTTTTCGTTTTTTCACTCGAAAATTCTTAAGACCTGTTACCTGGATTAAATCTAATTTATATATAGAAAATGCTTGGATAAGAAGAAATGTGTTAGAAGAAAAAGGGGGAAAATGTTCTAAGACATGTAAAGGATTCTTTTTTTTTTTTTTTTGAAAAGTGGAATAGATAAAATATATAAGCAAGCGGAACATCGTATCGCTCGTAAACAGAGGTGACGATATATATATATCGATTAATCGATGATGACTTACGTCTTCACGAACGAAATTTATGTTGCTCCTGAGGGCTCGTCGGTTTAAAGGTAGCGGAGGTCTGAAATTATTGCCCAGGGGTGCCTTAGGATTGCGTTCGTCACCTTGCATCAATTTGCGTAAGATGAAGAGCTGAAAAAAGTAATAATACAATTAATGCACTTTATTGCAAATGACTACATTAGATAATTGTGAAATTGCTTACAGGATGAAAAATTGCATATTATCTTTGTTAAATAAGAGAAGCTATCAACTCTTGAATGATGTAAAAGTGTTGCAAAGTTGCAGTGATTTTCAGTTTATTATTCAAAAAAGAAAGCCCTTCGATAGCTTCTATGTATTTACTAGGCAATTATTCAACTTTTTTAGTAAAAGTAGTTAATCTTGCGAGAAAACTCATTTTCCTTATTTATGATAAATGAATAAATGCAGAAAATAAGTGAACATATACATATATGCAAATGATTAAATATTTATATACATAACAAAATTATTATTTTTCAGTTCACTAAATGATATTCAAAGGTAAACAAATTAATGCACATATTAATAACAAGTTGAATGCATATATGTGAATATATTTCATAGAATAATTAAGTTTAAAATTTTTTTTTCATAAGTATATCTATATAAATCTTAACCAAATGTTAATAAATTATACTTTTTAATATTGATTTCTCAGTATTTAAGAAGTTTTAACATAGGAAGATAACCAATTTTAAATTCAATAAATTTGCATTTAAAAATCATCTACTTAATAGTTTTCCATTACGATTTAAATTACATTTTTATGAAAGTAAATATACAATTAGAAATGTTATGTTTATTTGACTCTATAAGATGAGAAATAGAAAAATGAAGCCTGTTAAATTTAAATACTAAATAATGTTGATGTTACCAATTACTTACTAATTGTTTATTTTGATTAGATTGCTTTATAATACAGATTGACATTTATAATACACATATTATAGGGCAATATATATACATGTATGTGACACCTTGTGTCCATGACACGAAAGTAAAATATTTTTCGTAACCATACCAGAATTCTTCACTTTTGGTCATAAGAGCAACGCTTTTAATGCTAGTTTCTTTTTGCGATGAACATTCTAATATATTTTGAAACTAAATAGCATTCTTATCATAGTTGCAGGGCGCAGTTACTTAGAAATTTTAGTTACTTTTCAATGATTTATTAAATTATTAAAAATAATGATTTATAATGCTTTTCTGAAAGCTCAAAACATTAATGTTTCCTAATAAGGTGTTGATCGAAAAATTCAAATTAGATATAATTATGATAGTTAACAATTAGTTACACTTACTTAATTACGTTTAGTTGTGATAATTACTGAGAAGTATACTATACAGATCAAATACGTCTTAAAAAATTATCAAGAGCTAAACTAATAAAATTTTATTCAAGCGAATTTCAAAAATAGTATACAGAAAAAACATTTCATTAAAAAAATAGTTATTATGGTTGAGAAAAAAAGTTACATTTAAAGAAAATTATTTGACACGTTATATTAAAACCTGATTTTATTTCAACAAGGAATTCAAACATGAAATGACGAGAAAAAAATTACTGTAAAGAAAATAACCCGAATTCTGAAAAAGGTCTTTATTTTATATGAAAGTTTAATTTTGCCACACATCCTATCGAAATTCTAAGAGATTTTTCAAAACGAAATTTTTTGTTTTAAAAAATAAAAAAGACCAAAAAAAAGTTCTCTGTCATTCACATGAGGTGCTCTGATTTTACCAGAAAAATCTCATTAAATTTTTACTTCCCAAATTTTTTCCAACCTAAAGTACCTTTTTCTCAGTGTAATAATCGAAAAGAGATTGTTGTTCGAGTCAGTATTATTTTCTTTAATTACAGGAGAGTGACACGGCAAGTTTGAATCATAATTAAGTTTTCTTCTCCCCAACCCCCTTTTCTCGAACTTCGTATCTTTATGTCATCAGAAGGAAAACAGGCCTTTTACTAGTCTTTAGATCACACACCATGGAAAGTTCATTCGAAGAAATCTTTTCTGATTTTCTTTTCAATTTTTTTCTTTCATACAAACTTATCTCTTTGCAATAGAGAAGCACGCATGCAGGAGGATTTTTCAACGAGGAAGTGTTGAAGAAGATAGTTTTATTTATTTTTTTTTCATGTTATTTTTTATTTTCATTTATTTTATATCGTGTTTTTGACAGTACTTTATTCTGTGGAACGCAAGAAATAGCGTGTAACTCTGAAATCACGAAAGAAACCGTGTTTTCGCATACATTTTCGCTCGAGGACAACTTTCAGACTATTTTTGTTTTGCTAATGGAATTGCATTATAATTAATTTTTTTATAAAGTAAAAATTTTGATTGCAAACTCCAAAGAAAATACTGAGTTCAGAACCTGATAAGGTGATGATATCAAATCATGCATAAGCAAGTTGTGTCAACAATTATTCCATTGAAGCAATCAACTTTTGTCTTTATTTGTATTTCATGACTTAAAAAGATAGTTTATGTTAAGAATACCAAACAATAGCGCTTAAATCAACAATCAAGCTCTCCAATGTTTTTTAACAATGTCCTCATACCAAGAAAGTTATAATGGCAGTTTATCAATTTCAATTATTTCATTGGAAATGATGTTGACAGATAATTTTTGCATTCACATTTTAAGTATTTTTAATTGTACAATATAATAAAAAATACACTACTGGCCATTAAAATTGCTACACCAGGAAGAAATGCAGATAACAAAATGATATTTATTGGACGAATATATTATAATAGAAATAACAAGTGATTAAATTTCAAAACATTTGGCTGAATAGATTCTGAGAAATCAGTACCCAGAACAACAACCTCTGGCAGTAATAACAGCAGTTATACGCCTGGGCATTGAGTCAAACAGAGATTGGATTGCATGTACAGGTACAGATACAGCTTCAACACGATGCCACAGTTCATCAACCATTGTGACTGGCGTTTGGTGACGAGCCAGTCGCTCGGCAACCATTGACCAGACGTTTTCTATTGGTGAAAGATCTGGAGAACATGCTGGCCAGGGCAACAGTCGAACATGTTCCGTATCAAGGAAGGTCCGTACAATACCGGCAACATGCGGTCAGGCATTATCCTGCTGAAACGTAGGGTTTCGCAGAGTTCGAATAAAGGGTAGAGCCACGGATTGTAACACACCAGAAATGTAACGTGCACTGTTCAAAGCACCGTCAATGCGAACAAGAGGTGACCGAGACGTGTATCCAATGGCACCCCATACCATCACACCAGGTGATGGGCCAGTATGACGATGACGAATGCACGTTGCCAGTGTGCGTTCAACACGATGCCGCCAAACACGGATGCGACCATCATGATACTGTACACAGAACCTGGATTTATCTGAAAAGATGACGTCTCACCATTCGTGTGCCCAGGTTCGTCGTTGATCACACCATTGAACGCGCTCTTGTCTATGACGCAGCGTCAAGGGAAGCCGCAGCCATGGTCTCCGAGCTAAGAGTCCATGCTGCTGCAAACGTCGTCGAACTGTTCGTGCAGACACTTGTTGTCTTCCAAATGACCCCGTTTCTTAACTCACGGCTCGTGACGTGGTTGTACGATCCATTACGGCCATGCTGATAATATGCCTGTCTTCTCGGCTGCTAGTGATAGGTGGCCGTTGAGATCCCGCATGGCGTTCCGTATTACCGTCCTGAACCCATTTAATCCATTTTCTGCTAACAGTCATTGGATCTCGACCGACGCGAGCAGCAGTACTGAGATTAGATGAACCGCAATCCCAGTACGCTATAATTTGACCTTTATCAGAGTCAGAAACGTGTACGGATTTCTCCTTCTTACACGAGGCATCACAACAACTTTTCACCAGACAACAACGTTCAAATGCAATTTGTGTATGAGGAACCGGCTGAACAATTTCCTCATTTAAACACAATGTAGGCGTAGCTACTGGCGCCTGCTTTATCTGAATGCGCTGAAAAGCTAATCATTTGCATATCACAGCACCTTCTTCCTTTCATATAAATTTCACGTCTGTAGCATGTCGCCTTCTAGGTGTAGCAATTTTAATGGCCAGTAGTGTAGAATGATTTGATATTGCTCGTTAGAATCCTATAAGATGGTGATACTAAATCATGCATAGGTAAATTATGCCTATAATTATTTCAGCCGATGCAATCAGCATTTATCTTAATTTACTGTTTATTTTTATAAAGATATTTTATATATTAATAATTTCAACTGTACATTTTATTAAGAACGATGATCGAAAATAATTTTTATATTCATAATATGTGTTTACTGGTTGAATATAAAAATTAAATTCACTCTACAATTATTGAATTACTTGATTATGAAGACAACGGAGCTTTGTATATTTTTTTGTTCAAAGGAATATATTATTGTTATAGCTATAAAATAAAGTTTATTGTTATAGTTTGCAATTAATGCGAAACAAGAGTCGAGAAATACTTTTTATAATCAGAATTATTGATTTGATAAATGATCTATAATTTTAAGCTAACTTTATTTGAATGTATATTGTTTATAATTTCAATAAAAGAAAGATTATATTTCCAATTCTTTATACAGGTTACATTTAATTTTAAGTAAATGTTAAAAATGTAATTAGTTTAGAGTTTATTTTGGATTATACTGTTTAATGCAGAAATAACTAAAGAAATTATGCTGTTAAAATAAATGATCTTGATAAGAAAATATATTAGAAAGCTTCTTTTGTTAGGAATATTATATTGCTTAAAATTGCATTTACAGTACAAAGCTACATATATAAACATAAGCATTTAAAATGGTTTTCAACTCAAAACTGCTTAAATACTAATTGCTCTAAAAATTTTCAAAGGCTTAGGAAATTTTATTGTTACAGGAAAAGCAAGAAAACAGAAAATTTAAAGTTTAATCATTTATTATAACTCATAACTTTAAGGATTTTATAACATATTAAAGTAATGTTTATAATCATTCATAACAACTGAACTCCTTTGTGTATTATTTTGAAATTGATAATAACTATGCTCTTTTAATCAAGTGTTTAGTATACAGGAAATAGACTTTGGAGAGAAATCAGGACAATCAGAAGACAGTCATGACTCTAAATCTTCATAGATCTACGAAGGAATAATCATACTGCGTGGGCAAAAGATTTAGTTTTAATATTTACGACTACTGAAGTGAGCTATGGAGCAAATTGAATCGCATGTTGGGTTCAGAATAGATCTATTGTGCAAAGGAATCTACTTGAAATGGTCAATGAAGCAATCAGATTTCGCAATCCTCTTCTATGAGTAGAGTGACAATATAGAAGGGTAGAGCAATTTAATCTAGTGTTTCTCTATTGCAAATTTAACAGGTGAAAGGTATTGTATCAAATTATCCCTTCCGAAATTACTTATTGGAAGATAATTTCATTGAGGATGTTAACTTATGTTCATACACTGATAAGCATAAAAAAATAGTTGAAGTATTTACGTTTATTAGATATTCATTTCAATTAAATTATCTATTAAGTATATAATGCATTTTAGTGTATTTAAGTTAGTGAGAAAATGAGATGTTTGCTCAGATGCGTTCATTTACTCTGATCACGTATCACTTACTAAATATTGTAACTAATTATTATAATACAATATGCACAGAGAACATATGTGATTGAATAATGTGTTATATAAATTGAATGGAGTCATGATATAGGAATGATTTTAGTAAAACCAATGTAGCGACTCAAAGGTGAGAATATTGCATGAAATTATGTATCAAGATAATAATTGCTTAGATTAGAGGATTATTTATCTGAGTAAATGATAATATCTTGCAATATTAATATAGTCTGATACTTAGCTGAACTTGTTTAATGGCAAGAATTAAACAACTTGTTTTGACATTATTTAATTTAATAAGTAAATTAAAAATATAGTTGCATTAATTTTAGTAAGTTACATTATTGTTAAAGAAATTATTTGACAGGAGATTATAACGATGATCCTAAAAAATCGTTGGATTGGAGGGTATTGTGTTGAACAAACATTTATTTGTTGACAAACTTTGAGTACAACTCGTGGCACGCACACATATGATATATGTATAATTTGTCTTTCTTTTTGTCTTTGTATATCTGTAAATGTACATCTGAAGAAAATTAGGAGAGAACTTTTCAAAAGAGTTATAAAATATTGTTTGATTTTTATAAATATTAATTTCTCACAGCAAGTTGTTTTAACAATTATCATAAGCGACGGCAAAATCATCGTGCATAAAACAATATTTCCTTAGATTTTATGACAAATGAAAAACTTTGAAACTAATAAATTATATTTAATTAACAATTAATTTCAAATGCTCTTGCGACTATGGAATAGTTGAGATTTCTATTTATATTTTTACATTTAATTCAAAATTTTAGAAGTGGTTATTTCTTAGACTATATTTTTATTTTTTTCCACAATATATTGATTATTGACAAATATGGAAATATTAAAAGAATATTAGAGTTATTGTACAAAAATTATCTTCTGAAGTTTGTCATTCTTGATAAATATATAAATTTCCAAAGCATAAAATCGAATGCATTTATGTATACCATGTGTGTTTGAAACTCAAGTCATTTAAAATAATGATCTATTATATTTTCAAAATTATTTTTAAACATCAAACTTGATTATGAAATAAAGGAAAACTTTCACCTCGCTTTCATACATATTGGAAAAGGAAATATAATATTCTTAAAGTTAATAACATAAATTGTAAAAATATCTCTCTCTGAAAATTATGAAGTCATATTATTAGAGTATTAACTATTATTAGAGTATTATTAATAAATATTTCTGTGCTTGCATTTTCCTGTATAATAATTGCATCTATTTAGTTTTATTTATTTAAATTATTTTTTGACAGGAATATCATTTTTGAGTAGAACAAATAAATACTTAAAAACTTTTAATTAGACATGAGAAATATTTGATTTCCTTTATTCATATTGTATCATAAATAATGTTGTACTAAGAATACTTCTTATATTCAAACCACATAGACTTCTGCCTTTTAAAGGTCATAAAAGATAAATAAATTTTAACATTTGGTAAAATTAAAAGAGCATAATTTGTCACCACATTTGAAGATTTCTCATGCCGAGATATTTGACATTCACCGCAAAAGCATCAAAACCAAAATGTTGAATCAAATCTTTAGTAAATGATGCTGTAGAGTATGGTGAGATATATTAATTACCGTTCTGCAGTACATCAGCAATTTATAGATTTCTATAAAATCTTTCCTTTCATGAAAAATAAGAAGACCTTTTTTCAGGACTTTATTAACAACAACAGTCACAAAATATAACCTCATGGTGCAACTGTCATAACTGCTGAAGCAGTTTCCTCAACTACCTTTTTATCTTTCTAGATATACAATGTTTCAAGAGATGTGCAAAGAGATTTTACGATTTAAATGATACTTGTTAAATAATATTTTATTGAAAATGGACCCTTTAAAAGAATGCACAGTGATGTTTAAATATTTTTCAAACAAAATTTTCATATTTTGTAAAATAATGCAGTATATAAGGATTAGAAATTTGATTTTCCACAATTTCTTTTGAAAAATAAAGTGATTTTCATATAAAAATCCCTGATGTGAAAACATAGCCTCTGGAACTAATAAAAAGTATATTAATTCAAAATTCTTTTGTGAAATGTGTATTTTGTTAATTCTAAAAAACTGCACAACTTCAGTACTTTTATAAAATATTCTTGTCTTAACTATGATAATATAGGTTGTGAGAGATTTTTGTGCAGTATAGCATTCAGTTTTGTTACACGCTTTAGTTATAATTTCTTGCTCGATGATTCACATTAAGAAATGTAATGAGTAATTAATTACGTACTAGGCTAATTAGCTGTATTTGAAGTATTTTTAAAATGCTGAATTTTCAGTAAAATCATGATAATGTCTACTCTTTCATGAATATTTTTAAATGCTACAAAATTAAAACAAAGTATTAGCCATTTAAAGTTTGAATTTTTGCTATATTTAAAGATAGTAAATGCTATTTTCACATGTTCATCACGTGATGTGCAAAATAGCACAGAAATCGATGTGAAGTCCATTGTTCCAAAAGCCTTCTGGGAAATGTGGATTTTGTTAAATCTAGAAAAGCCAACTCCAGAGAAAAACGAAATCTTGCCAGTGACGATCTCGGAAACAAAAAATAAGCATGGATTTTATTCGCAATGGGAAAAAAACAACATCCCACAAAGGGATTTACTTAACAGTTTATTCTGCCAATGGAATTTTTCCGGAGCTGTAACCCAATCAAAAATACTTCTTCCGTTTGATGACATCAGTCATCATTTCTGTAGAATAATGGCCAATCTTTTCAACTGTCTTCATAGATAGAAAAGAAACTTATATGTATTTGCTACTTACTGCGAAGACAATTTTATCTCTTTAACACGATACTCCTAGTGTTGTGAAAATTAAATTACTTGATATAATGTTATTTATAATACATAAAATGTAAGAAAGTTTGATATTTCATTATTATTTGATAAATATATTCTGATATCAAACTAGTTTATCATGAAGTTAAAATAGGTACTAAGTACAAGTTACAATTTCAAGAGTTTCTAGTTTTGTAATCTAAAATTTTCTGATGTTGAATTGTCCTTTAATAATACCCTGGAAATTCGCATTAATCAAAAGTCTATTTTAAAAATTTACAAAATGGATACAGATATTTCCTAGAATGGAAATATTATATATGGCATGAAGTTTTCTAATAAAATGATATTACAAGAATAAATTGAAATTTTAGAATGCGAAATTTCAACATTTATGAAAAATACATAAACGTGAAAATTACGTCTCATTATTATAGTCAGAATGAGATTTCTTATAAATATTTAAATGTGTCGACACAAAAGATAATAACAATAGACAAACTTTTAAAAGTTTCACGGTATTTATTTAAATATAATATGCAACTAATAAGAATATTAAAAATAAGAAACAAGGTATTTTTCACTTTACTCATATCCTTATGTTATACAAAATGCCATTATATATATTATTCAAATTCATATGAGTAGAATAATTTAATATTCCCAAGGAGAAAAAACACAAATTAATTTTACTTACATAAAACCTTGAAAGATTTTGAATAAGTTACATTAAAATTAAATTGTAAGCTTTATGTAAAATAAATTATATTGTCCTATTTTAAACCTTTTCTTTCATGTTTATAATGCATTTGTCACACTTAAATTTCAGTTTCTGTAAAATAAAATTATTTCTTTTAGTCCTAATTCAAAATGACTTATTCAAAAACTACTATTTAATATATTTTTCGTTAAAAATAGAATTCGAAATTAATTAAAAAAATTAATGTAATATACTATTCACGTATCTTATGGATGGAATAATGTTCTTTAAAAATACCTGAGCAGAATTTAAGGAATAGTTAACTAACGTAACAAACAATTCTCTATTGTTTTTCTTCCAGGAAATTGCTTTTCTTTAAATTAATCTAATGGCAAACATAATTGGACAAGCCTATTGAATTTCTTTGACTTCATTCTAAAAATGTATAATTTTGTCATTCGATATACTAACGAAAAATTTAGGTTTTACTTGAATGATTTCTTTAACAAACAAATAAAATACCCAATTATTTCCATTTACTTTAACAAATATCGCTTAAAAAGATTAAAAATAATTCTATTAATAAAGTTTATTAAAATTTAACTTCAAGTGATTTTTGAAATGAAGAAAAAATACTTTCGTTTTTGGAAAGTAATTTGTAATTTTAAAGTTAATGCATGTAATTTGATAATGAATACTTTTCGTACATTTCAAATTACTTAATAATGGCAATAAATTGCCTTATTATCAGAACACAGTTTAGTGTTATTATTGCAGAATATAAAAAATAGATAAAATGACTACATCAATGTAACATCATTACTGAGATGTCAGATTAGATGTGTGTCGTTAAACTAATCACAATCAGAAATGGTTGTTGAAACTGAATCAGAACTGAAGCAAAGTAAAAGTTAGTAATGCTAATAAATGACTATGAAGATCAATATTTCAAACCTCTTCTTTCATTATCACGACCCTTCTCGAACATGTAGAAAATTGATAGGGACATTTTTCGTTACTGCCAAGAAGTTTTTGTTTTTATTTGTTGATAATAGTTTTCTATGGAAGAATGCACTTTTCTCCGATAGATGGCGGCAGAGGCACTAACGAAAAATTTCAGATAGAACTCTTGAAATGAAAGAATATTGCGACGGAAGAGAAAGAAACTTTCTTCGCCAACGTGTGTAAAGTTCAGCAAAGTCATGGAAATAATCAAACTAAAATGTATGAAAGAAAAATAACAGAGTCAAAAATTACGTTTCTTTTTTAGGATAATCTTGAAGTTACTAAACACACACACAATCAAATCGTTATATCAGTGCAAATAAATCTTTCCGAGAAAAAATTCTGTTAACAAAGCTCTAATTCTGGATGACTTCCAGGAAAACAGTTTTCTTTTATCAAAAAATACGGAATTTTACTTTTTTTTTAATGTTCTTCAAAGATTACTTTCACTGCAATAATTTAAAAATAATAAGTATTCAAAAATATGGAAATTAGTTTTGAGAATATCAGAAAAAGAGTGTTTTAAATTAAATATAACTCAGATTATACGTAATTAAAAAGTTGCTTGAGGTGCAAATTAAACAAAAATATATGACTAATTAGAAGAATTAAAATAATATTCATAAATATGAATATTCTTGTCACCAATTTAAATTTTGACTTATAATAAAAAATTTTCTTAGCGTATAAAATGTATATAAAACAATCAAATTTTTAAATTATTAAATATTGTATTATGATTGTTCATTAATTTAAATGATTCATTCTGCATATTAAATAATAGTGGATTTTTCATCTAAAACTTCAAGAAAAATATTCCAAGAGATAATATAAAATCAATAATTCCCTACGTGACCCTGGAATTGTTTAAATTTTTACGACGGATATTTAAAAATGGACTATAGAATTCCAGAGGTCTATTGGAGGTCGACGATACAATATAAAAAATAATCCAAACAGTACAAAAATATGACAAAAATAAGAAAACATGAAGTTAAGAAGACACTTTTCCAAATTTTTCGTTCATGTTTTTAGTCAAATAGTTATTTTTTATTTTTAATTGTTGTGTATCTAATTATCATTATAATTGTTAAAAGCTGTACATGGATGATGGAAAATGTGAGTATGTCGCTAAAGATAATTATTCTTTTAAAAGTGTCTATGTAGGAAAAAATGGTTGAGAATAATGAAATATTTCAGGGTTGCCATCATTGTAATTAGATACATGTCTGCTTTCTGCAAAAAAGAGACAAGTATTTTAGTATTATGGACATTCAAATTTCAATAAATTAATGCCATTAGATATGTGTTTATGGAATTTTTTCAGCTAGGAAATGATAAAATCTTTTGTTTTGTGTGTCTTTTACATAAGCAAAATAGATGTATATTTTTAAAATTCCTCTTATCTTATTTTCTGTTTGGGAAAGGTGTCGGGTTTGTAATTTGAAGATAGTGTTCTATATCGACCCAGGCGAACATCCCTCGTGTTTTCTAATGGGGGCTGGGGCACCTAAAATAGATGGGCGTCTTCTGCTTAATCATGGCTTCTAAATTACGAGGACCCACTCACTTTCAGGGTTATGATGGCACACCCACTGGTAACCCTACAACGTACAATGAAATCAGTTTCGCCCTTTCTAGTGGTGTAAAAGAGAAAATTCCTAGACACCCACAGTTATAGGTAAAAAATCTAAGAAAAATTATCAAAAGTTAGTTTGGCAAAATTGTCCTTTTTATGGTATTTGCGGAATAAGTTAATTGAATTTGTATGATTCTTAAGAACAGTGTTTAAGAAAACACTTAATGAAAGATTTTCCGCTAAGAAACTATTTCAAATTGGAATAATTTGCTATGAGATATGAATTCTGGTTTTTTTTTCTTCTTATGGATGAAAAAAATGATTCAAAATCATGATCTTCTTTTACCATGTTAGGAGAAACAACACACATGTCTTGATTTGTTAATACATTTTAAAATACGGAGAAACAGATGATCCCCAATTTGCATTGATTATTTTTTACGTTTACACCATCCGACCTTTCTGTTTCTAGCTCCTCTTGAGCTAGAAACAGGAAAGTCGGATGGTGAAACCGTAAAAACCAGTTTAGTGGGAGGCAGTTGGAAAATTTATTCATCATTTTTAATTTTTACATAAAAAGACTTTGAAGCTCAAATAAGTTATAAAAAAATATTGCTCATAAAAAATTTACAGATTACAAATTTAAAAAATAGTATTAATAGATTATGTACAGAAGAAATTGTTTACAAGAATCCTTTGGATCGGTTCACTGAAGAAAATAGCCGCTATATATTTTCCTCTTTAAACCAAGTGAAAAGTTGCCCCTGATCTATCAGAAAGCTCATCATTTTATTAAGTTTCGTCTCAGGGATTTGGTTGCGATTTCTTCTTTCATGAGGCCGTCCATTGAATCTCTGGCTTTACAAGATACGAAAATGAAGTCAGAGGACTTGTTGTTAGGTAGTGAACTGGATGATTATCTTCATTGCCGCAGTTGCAGTCACAGAAGAGACAAGATAGAATGGATTGAAATAGGTGGGGAAAGGCCCGTGTCCTGTAAGGAAATTAAGTTCATTTTTTCTCCAAAAGTAAGGAATCCTCCTGACAGTAGTGACAAACTATTAGGTTAACATCCCAATATTGCTAGTAGACTGTTCTTCTTGCCATGTCTCCAGAAGTCATGCTTTTAGGATGTTTTTAGCCAGAATCCTTGGGAATGGAATTGATTCAGAAGTGGCAACTGTTTTTGCCAACTAGTAGGTTTTTTCATTCCCTTCGATTCCAATATGTGCATTAATCCATATGATGCATTAATTGACGTATCTATATGATTTAGTGATGCTGTTAATAGGATGAAAACATCACTAGAACGAAACAATATTCAGAAGACAGAATAATGTATTTCAGCATATCTATAGAGAGAGGGTTATTGTAATAAATGACATTTTTTTACAGACAGGTACGAATGAAATTAAAGGTTATGACACACGAACAGATCCATAAACCAAAAAATATTATCAGCAGTCTATAAATAATAATTAAAAATTTAGATTTTTAATTATTATTTATAGACTGCTGATAATATTTTTACTGCTGATAATATAATATATATTAGATAGAAAAAGTCTATAAATAAGCATTACAAAGATAATAGATAGGTAAAGGTTATCTCTGTACTCATATGAATCATATAAATATGAAAGAATATGTAATGGAATGAATTTTATAATTTAATTACCTACAAGAAGTTTATAAAGAGAAATTGAGATTGCAATAACAATTTAACATTAAGAAGATTTAAAGTTTTTTTTAAGTCAGTGCACAATTAAACCGATACATGAATATTCTGACAAGGATATGATGAGAATATATATATAGTGAGAGAGAGAAAGAAATACTTATATAATGGCTTAAAAGAAGTCTCCTTCATTTGAATTACCTTTTCATTTTAATACACATTTAATAAATAAGAAATTCGTTATTTAAATACATAAAATATTGTTCTGTTCGTATAGAATGACTTAATATTGTAAATCATGTTTTAACAAGCTATATTTTTATGTGTTATTAATTATATGTGGAATGTAGTGTAAGAAACGTTTCATGATGTATATTGGGTTATGCTAAATCTGTTACAGTTCTGCTGCTTGCTGGGAGACTTTCATTTTCCCTTTAAGACAAGAATTTGATTTGGCTTTCTTTTTTGTGGTGAAAATGGCTTTTAGAAACTTCTCGTTTAAAAACAAACAATTTCTAAAGATTATTCAATGGAACTCAGGCTGACTTTTGCAGGAGGAGAAAACGTTTTCCCAATGGGTTTTCTGTCACTATGGAGTTCAAAGAAATAATTTGCCAAAATTGCTTGCTAAAAGGGAGGCTGCGATTCCATTAAAATTTTAAAATGAATGTGAATTATCATACAATAAAACTTATGAATTCCTCCTTATATTAACAATCTTCTAAAATGTTTGTCTTTTGCGTAAATGCTTCAGTGTATTTCTCTGCTTTATTAGACTGTTGTATGCATTTTTTACTCTTAATGGGATACAATTGTCAACAAACTCCTTTATACAGCAATGATTTTGTGGATTCTTCGTTGGGTTTTATATGGGATTTTGGTAATATTATTGCTCTTTTAAAATCTTGTCGGGACATGATTGTTTACAAGCTCGGATATAATGTACTAGTGTTGTGGACTCTCTGTTGTGTTTTTTATTTGACTGAGGTTTACTAATGACGAAAGATTATATGGATGAATGTCAAGCACTACCTAACTATTCTTGCAAACGTGAAAGATACTGGTAAGTTAGAAATCTAATGTTAATCAGGTCTTAGATTAATAAGAAAAAATGCTTTTAATGTACAAGACGTTGTTATTTATATAACATGTCATGTTTCTCATTTTAAGAAACACAAGTTTGTTTTATCATAAATAAATATTTTTCATAGTTAGCATTCTCTTTAGCATGTTATACTTATTTTCAGGTCTGATCAAAGATATATTTTGGTGCTCACAGAAGTATATTAAAAAACTACAGCCTTGATTCATTATAATATTAATTTACTATTATGCTTAGAAATTCCAAGGGAAATTCCCTTCCTATTTCTTCTGAATTAAGTGCTTGAAAGAGCACTAACATACGTCTAATTTATAAAATACTTAGAATAATATACCTATTTTTTTTAGTTCTGAGTACAAATTTATTTCTGAATTAAAATAAAACATTAGGTTACAAAATTTATCATTTATATAAAAATTATGCAACTTGTAATACATTTGTCATATATTAAAATAGTAAACAATCTTATAACTAATTTATTTAATTACCTCAAATAATATTTGTTCCTCATAAGAAAATTTAAGATTTATGTCACCAAAAGTTTCGATGCAAACAAATATTAATAGATTACTTTATCTAATAAATTAAATCCTAAAAACAAAATTTATCCATTCCTAATACAACATAAAATAATAATTAATCTCTTTTTAAGAATATAGAAAGCCTCATCAATATTAGTGAAGATAGAAATGTTGTAAATCAGCATTATATATAATTACTTTTTGTAAAGGATTATTACATGATTAAAATGTTAATTTAGAAAGAAACTTTTTTGTTTCTACTAATTTTACGAAATGATATTAAAAGTTTATGAAAAATGTTGAATGCACATCCTTTACTAACAACATCAAATTGCTGCAAAAGTTTAAATTTCCGTGCTGAATATTAAATTTATTCAGCACAGTAGAAAGTGTTATTGAAACACATCAAAATGTATTGACTTTTCTTGGAGTCTATTATAGAACATTATTTTTCAATTTAATGAAATGATCTGCAGTTGGCCTCATCAGAATTCAAATATAATTCTTCAGGTTTCATAAGTAGATTTTTACTGTAAAAAAGGTAACGCTTTTACCATTACTCAAAGTAAAATCTATTCAGATTATAGATTTCATATCTCAATTTCTCAAGTTTGAAAACTGGACACCAAGTCCTACATTTCATATCTTAGAGATAAAAAGGTTAGAAACGTAAATTAAATTAATTTTACTATCATGCTCCACGAACATTAGATATAATCGATTTTTCTGCACAATATGTCATTATATTTAAGAATGAATAATATTCCTCATAATGTAGTTAACTACACATGACTTTCATGCACACTTTATTTAGTTGATGAGAGATGAAAGGAGTAAAAATCGTTACAGATCTTACCTAAGTATTCATAATGCCACCTTCTGCTAGCAACTATTCACGCAAGAACTATTCGATCATGCTAAATAATACAATAGTGAAAGGATTTTGCGAAAATCATTCATCGACTCGGTTGGAGGTCATGCATGGTGGGCATTGTTTCCAGACTTTGTCTCGGATCATTCATCATCTGATTGAGAGCTCGGCTCACTATTGCTACAATCTATCTGAAATGAGCGCCACTGTCGAGACAATCTATGTTTAAAAGATTATAAAGGAATAAATAGCGTGAGGAGAATTTAAGAATGGGGTATAGATTGATAAGCGAACCTAGATTCTTTTCCGAAGAAAATTTACCAATGTTTTACTTTCCAAGAAAGAAATTTCGTAAGGAAAATAGGTTTTTTAATATAAAGTGAGAATGGCTGAGAGAAACTTAATTTAAAGTTTTTTCATAAATATTTCCAAATTCACAAGCAAAATTCTCGCTGTATATCATAAATATCTTAACACAACAGTTAGCAATATGTATTTTCGAGAAGTCAACAATTTCAATATTTTTTATGAATGAGTTTAAGTAATCAGTATAACTAAATAAAAATATTTTATATTTCTTATATTCAAGAACAAATGTTTAAAACAAGAATTGATTATTTATTTGCCTGATATATACACAAATCACACACACATTCTTTTTCAATTTTCGTTGCATATGCATTTAGTTAGATTCATTCTTTCCAAATCATCTTACCTTAATTATTACATAAAATAACTTGTTTTATTTTTATGTACAGTATCATGTTCTTGTAAATTATTTACATTAATTAAAAATTGATAAAATTGAAATGAGAATTATTATAATAATTCTTGTAGAAATTTCAATGATGTTGGGGCTTTAATGTGAATAGTGGGCAGTTGGACAAATTTTCATGGGTATTGAAAATTTGATAAGACTCTTAAATGGTTAGACTAAAGAAAAAGTGATATTTAATAAAGGACAAATGATAGTCATATACAAGTTGATATTAAGTTCAACTTGTATATGACTACCATTTGTTTTTAAAAATAAGCATGACTGTCTAGAAAAACTATGATTAGATGATAAATTAATGAAATTGGTAACTGCATGATTAGCACATTGATCTCTAGTTTAACACTTTTGCATTCTCTTGACTATAGATACTTGTAATTAGTCGGTATTTACAGCAATAGATTCTGGTTGAGTAAGAAATTTCGATTGAAACAATGAACGTAAAGCGACAAAGAAATGAAACTCATCTTTGAAAAAGTAACATACTATTTATAGTAGTAGAGAAATTATTGTAAAAACAGCTATTGATGGGATTTCAACTTCAATGTTATAAGCAAAAGAATTATGAAATATAGGCTTCAATACGTATTAATTAATAGTGACAATAGTTGGGTCTTATACCATTAGAAGATGTGTTTTAAAATGTAATTAGTTATAAAAATATGCATTCCCTTAATGTTCTGCAAGTACGCTTCCAAGGTCAAAATAATGTATGCAATTTTCTTGAACTAAATTACTTCGTAGATTTTCATTCTCACTTTATATACTAAAATCATATGACCAATGATTTTTTTTAACAAAAAGAACCTTCTCTAAATGTAGCCAAGTTTTCAGCTGAATGGTTAGTGCTCAATACTCAAGACTGTCAGTTCTATTTCTATTATGGGTCTGGATGTTTTCAGTGGTTCCGCAGCTACTTTAAAGAGAAGGTTCAAATCAAATTAGACATGGTGTGCAAAAAATGATTGCAGAACGACAAACCAATATCCCTGGATCTGTTCACTCGTTTTCATTCAGATTTTGTGACTTATAATAATTTTAATCATGATGAAATATAGTGACTTCACATGTAGCATTTAATTCTGAGATATAGCAATGGAATGAAAATTGTTAGCTCACTAATTCATTTGAACTTCAGTATTCATGCAATAGTCGTCTCTTTACATCATATTAACGACCCCGATCAATTATTTGAAAAAAAAATTATTTTGTTTCTCATAAGTTTAAGGTTTTTTACATAGTTTTGATGTAACTGTAGGATAGTCATAAACATTAGTACAATATATGAAAGAAACTGAGTTTATAATTTTTTATTTATAAAATATTTACTCAAGAGAAGACTAAACACATGTGACTGTGCAGTAACTAAAGAGGTAACAACAAAATATAATTCAAGTTAGTAACAAAATATTCGAGGAGCTCACCACAATTCGTACTTATCCGAAAGTTCATTAATTCATTTAAAATTGAATGGAATACATGCTAAAACTGAATGAGTTCTTCATGTATCAATATAAATGAGTATATTATGCAAATAATTTTTTACGTAAGTATAATTTATGTAAGTATTACTTTCATCACACGTTATAACATAAAAAGTTATGTTTCAATATGTCTTCAGTTTCAAATTCATAATTAAAAGAAAATTTCATCACTGTATTAAGAATATTTTTATGTGACTAATGTAAATACAAATATGAATCATAATTCTAAAAACAATATAAATTATCTTAAAGAGATACTTAGAATTTTAATAAAAGTCACTTTTAATTAAATAACTGTTAGTTTTAAAAACCTAACCTGATTCTACTTATAAAAAGAAATTTGCAACTCATTTTATTTGTAACTGTGTTTATTTAGAATAATTTTTTTTATCAAATATTTGTTTTTTCGTTTAAAAATCATAATGTTCAGGAAAACACAACAGTGAAATAAATAAATAAAAAAAAAGAACAGATATACTAGGAAATAAAGCATTTATGTTTTACATAATCAACAACATATATTAATATCTTCATATAAACACGAAAAATCAACACAAAAATGAATAGTTGATTTATTTTCATTAATAATAGCATTCAACAAGTCTGCTTAGCAATTAAAAAAATAAGTAAATTGGTTTAATAATAAAAATAAACTTTTTGTATGAAATGGACAAAGGATATATTTAAATTACATGAAAAATCAAAGTTAAATCAAAATAAAAACAATTTTAGCTGAAGTTTATGGAAAATATTCCTTCGAGCAATATATTTTGAAAACTTCGGTTTCGATCTTTTATATTTTTGTAAAAGATAATCATGAAACAACAAATTTTAAATATGTATCATTTTGTTGTAAAATTCAGAAGCTAAAGGATTCGAAACAGATTGAATTTAATCTTCGTTCAATCACCACAAATTAGAACATCGCATTAATAAATGATAAAGTGTTTTCAAAATTGACGTGAACAACTGATCTTTGTAAATTAGGGGATAATTTAGATAGCAAGCTCAAATTTCGTTGTACAACATTACTCAAATAAATATCCAGAAATTGAGATAAATTATGCATTTGCAATCTGTGCATGTGAATTGTTCGATTTAATTGTATATTTATTATTGAAAAGGGATTGTGTGTGTGTGTGTGAGTTTCACAACATTCTACCAGTTTATGTGAATTAAATCAACACATTGTATATTCAAAAGTAATTATAAATGCATGTATAAAATTGCAAAACACATTTTGAAGTTAATAAAAATATTATCTTTGTTAGAAATCGGGAGTCAATACTTAAAAATATTTATTTATTTATAAGTACGCATGTAATATAATGTGAGAATTAAAAAGTAAATAAACCTTTTATAATTTGAATTTATGTGTGACTTTATTCAATACTCTAACTACGTAAGTAATTTTGTTTCTTTTGTCACTAACTAAAGAATATTTTGCAAATCATTTATTAGCGTATGTTGTTTGTTACTGCAGCGTATTGTACGTTATTTTTACATTGTATCATATCGTATATAGACAATTGTTAATTGTTTTGAGGAAAATATATCAAGATTATAATTCTCAGAATAATTAGAGGAGCAATTTTTTTTTTTTTTTTTTTTTTTTTTTAGCAAAATTGTGTAAATTTTTACTACTATGATTGACGTTAATATAAATATCCATAATTAAAAATATAGCAAGAAACAAGAAAAAAATTCTTATGCAAATCAATATTCATGACCTCAAATACTAAGAAGAAAATGTAAGTACAGAAATGGTGATTTTGTGAAAAACCCTTTATTAATATCTCAGTTGTAAAATTTAATTGATAAATATTTTAGAGACGATAACTTGAAAATATTATGGCAATTAATTTAACAGAATCCAGGGCTTGACATACTATCAAAAGGCTTGAACAAACATAACATAACAAAAACTGAGCAAACATAAAGAAACTAAATGAATACTGTAAGAGTGGCAATGACTGTCATTTCAAGGCAGAAAAGTCAATTTCAAGCAACAATGAATATTTACATCTACCAGAAAAAGAATTTTCAAAGTAAATAACCATCAACATATACTATTAATAGAACATGGAGACAAAACTAAAGCAGTTTCTTTTAGTTACAAGATGAAGAGATTCAAACCAAAAAAATATCGAAATAATTTTTATTGTAATGTGTGTAAGCTAATGGTAAATATTTCTTTGACATCAAGACATTGACCGGAGAAGGTAGATTACTGAACTATGATATTAAAACATGAGATTACTTTAGGGGTAAGGTCCAGTTATGTTTGCTGATGAGCTTCAATTTAGTTTATAATGTGATACTAAACATATTTTAATACAGAAAGATAATCTGGTAGTTTGACGGCTCAAGGTTACGCAGATTAGATACTGAAAATTCATGTCGTATTTTACATTGCTTCGATGTTTCCTTTTTGTTAATGAATGATAATATCAGATCTCGCTCAAACAGCTTGTCAAATAGCTAACAAGCTGAAGCTAAGACAACGAAGAGTACGGAGTGGTCAGCATATGTTCCTAACTTCAATATAATTGATCATTTTTGGATTTCACTCTGGCTACGTGAAGCTACAAGATTGAATCCTTATTTAAACATCATTTCAAATAACAGAATTTTTATTATTTATATATAAGAAAAATTTCTCTCTGTAGCTTCTTTTGAGTTTCTTTCTACAATTGCAAAGTATTAAAATTCCCATAAAATTTTCTAAGGACTTTCATATCTTCATCCTCACATTTTTTATGGTTGAAATAAAAATTTCGATGAAATTACTTATTTGAATACTAAATAATACTTTAACAAATAATTAATACTTAATGAAATATTTTGCTTCATCAAGCCGCCAATTGAAGGGTTAGCACTTTGATTTTTAATTCAAAATTTTGTGGATCGATTCTCTACTAGATCTTGTGTGCAGCAATGTGACCATAGAGAGGCAAAAAACCAAACTAAACTCTTACTGTGCTTATAAAGTATATTTTAATGTCAATTCTATATGATTTTTATTAATAAATTTTATTTAAGAAAACACTTGTAATTGAAGAATTAAAAAATTGTCTTTAATGTCTAATTAGCAAGAATTGATTCCATTACAATAATAATATTCAAGAATAAAAAATTATTCTGACAATTTGTGCTAAAAATAATAATTATGCTATCAATGAAAAATTATGCAAACAATTTTCATTTACATACTCGTATGATATGTATTACATATCATACGAGAACTTTTTGTATCCACAACTCCGAATATTAAGTTCGTATTACTCTTGTTTTTAACAATAGATTAAAACACTACTCTAAGTAAAATGTTCATGTAATTTAGAAATTTTGGTATTTTGATTAAAGAATTATTTTATTAAAACCTTTATTGAAAAACAAATGGAAAACAAATACATTTTTAGGAAATATTAGTTTAAAGTTATAAAATGTTAAAATTTCAAGTTTCATTGAAATTTTTATTTGGCCCACTTTGGATACGTGGACATTGATTACCTTTCATGGATAACATAAAAAAATTCAGTTTCTTACTTTAGTGTTAGAAAAGCATGTGAGGTTAATAAATGGCATTTTACACAGATCATTAGATAAGTAAATTGATTTTCTGAGTAGGTATCTTTTATTAGGTGAAAAGAAGTTTAATTTGGAATTTCATTTTGAATGCCAGAAAGAGGAACTTAGAAACATGTAAAACAATTACAATACGTAACTTTTGAAGTAATTTAAATAAAAAAGAGTGACTTACCTCCATTTAGCATAATAATATCATCAAGCATACATCACATGCAAATTTATAATGAAGAGAGAAAATTGATAGTTGCAGATGAATGGTATGTCAAGATTCCGCAGAAACCCGTCAAAGCAAACATTTTTCTTTTAAGACAAATTATTCTTAATGTTTCAGATAAATATTTTCCCACAGTATTACTATCTGAAATTAATTTATAAAAGCAAAAGCGGATTATGTATATAACGAATGTACCGATTGGATTCAAATGACCACCATTAAACGTAGCTTTTAAATATCTTTTAGAAAATAAATGTTAAAGAATAGTACAAAATATAAAGGTATTTAGGAAAAGTGTTAATAAACGCAGTTTTATACCTAAATTGTAATTACATCGTTTTTCTTCTTGCAAAAATATATTAATCATAATTAAAATTTTCGAGGACGTGGATAAGTATTTGAATGTTGCAGTATAACTAGTAAAATTAAAAAACAGATATTGAACAAATTAGAAACCATGTACAGTGAATGGTTTCGAATTTATCTATTCCTCAAAATCACACATTCATTAAAATTAACAGAAAACAGCAGGAAACTAAAGCGTTCACTATTTAAAGCAGAAATATGTGATGGATGCGAATGGTGAATGTCAGAAATGGAAGAAGAAAAACTGCAAAAAGACGATTGATAATGAATAATTAAGTTTGCCACAAAATGGTGGAAGCTATTATAAATAAGGAAACAATATATGACTGACTAACTGGCGCAAAAGTAATGTCATGTAAATGGGAATATATATGCAGCACACTAAAAGTAATTCATATGGAGAAAGTACCGGATGATAAGTAATAATCTGAAGTTAGTTTTTTCTCTATTTCACTCTGTGACAAAACCTTACTTCACGAGAAATTATTTTATCACTTGCAATAAGCTTGCTTATATTGAAAATTACCCCTAAATCCGTGTTCTAAATTTGTGCACCACATCACAGAATTGCAGTATAGGAAGTATTATCGGGTAACGATAGCTGGCCTTCATCTCTAGCAGGAAAATGTAATGCATGATAAAAGGCCATCACTATATGGCTAGTATTGCTTTATGAATTTCTAGAAATTTAATTTTACTTTACTACTTTTGGTTGGTGATGATGTAATAGTAGTATTTTTTTTTAGCACAGTTTAACAATTTATGAAGTACTGATATTTCATACATCAAGCTCCAACGCTTATCTCTCTGAAACAGCATTCTATTGGCTTCATTCAGTTCAGAGAATATATTCCAGAGGTGCATGAATTCATAATGCTCCACAGAACTAAGGATTTCTTGGAAGTCCATTTGATATGATAAATAAAAAATGGAAAACACAGAAAAATAGTTTAGTTTTACAGAAAATGTCCTATTTCTGTCTTACAGATGTTGGTTTGGTAACAGCACCTTTGAAGGAAATATAAAAATATTCTTTTCTTTAAACTAGATAAACAGAACTACACAACTTCTCTTGTTTTCTCTGTTGACTGTATATTTTGGGTATGCAAGTTAACGTTTATCTGAAACTCAAATTATCTTTCGATTTTAATTAAATATGAAATGGTAATTTAAAACCAATATTTATAGAAGCACTGTTCGTAATGTTCACTAATTACTTTTAAGTAATATTTTACTGAAATAAAGAATAAAGTATCAAAAAAGTATTTTGTTCCCGTTTTGAATATAAAGTATTACATTATTAAAATTAAGTATGTTTTCAAAATATATATTTTTTGAAATAGAATGTTAAATTTACCTTCATTATATAAGATTTGAAATATTATATTGCAATCTAAATTGCATAAAATGTCATCATGAAAATATATATTTAAAATACATATTTCTAATCTGTTGAAATTAGCTTTTATTTTTAATGCGGATTATTGAATTTCTAAAGTTAAAACATTTTAAATGCTTGAAGACTCATTAAAAAAGGACTTTTTATTTGTCCTGTATATATGATAATATTACAGAAATAATGATTTTAATGCTGTAAATTTAAGAAATTTTAATTTTCATGCAGAGTCAAAATTGATTTTTAAATGTTGTTATAAAGTCGTTAAGGTACATTATCATTCATTAGCTTGAATGCTGTGTATAACATTTGATCAGAATTAAATCTTTATTTGCTAAAACCTTTTATGAGCTATTTTCCATTTCTAATTTAGTAACCATTTTGCATGTTCCCTAAAATAAATACCACGCATTAATTCCCGAAATACGTAAAGAAAAAATTATTCTGCAATACTAATCCTCATGCGGCGTTACATGAAAGATTAAACAAATTACGCGAAATAACAATGTACAAGTTTAAAAATTTAATCAGCATTTATAATTATGTATTTAAATGAGTAATAATTAATATAGAATATTAATATGTACTATTTTCCTCTTCCATAGATTGAACTATAATATTGTTTGACATATGATAAAATATTAATTCTTAAGTTTATACTCAAAGGACTATAATTTTTTTATTCAATAAGATTATGAAACAACAATGTACATTTTAATTTATAAGATCATTATAAAGTACAATTTATTCTTAATATTTATTTGTTCCCATTGTACATTTCTTTAGGTTACACACACGCAACTTCTGAAAGAACAAAATTAAGTCATATCCAGATTTGTATTTGCACGTATTTTGTGATTAAGTATATTTCCGACTTCAGTAAAGGTATGCATATATATATATATATATATATATATATATATATATATATATACTATAATAAAAATCCTAATTATTTTTAAGGATTTTTACCATACTTTAAAAATAGTGCACCAAAGGTCATTTTTGTATGTGACCTAAAATACAAATTTAATGAAATTTACCTATTATCATAACAGAATTCACTAAAACAAATAAGACATTAACTTGTGTTTAATTTATTAACTTGTTTACATAGTAAGTATAAATTTCCTTATATGATTGTTGAAGCAGTGGTACATTTGTACATGTTTAAATTATTATATTCAATTTTCCAAATTCACATGCATAACATTCTGATAGTCAATATGAGAAATTACATTTACTATACAATATAATCGCAGGGGATTTAAGATACATAATATATACAATATTCAGATTACATTGCTCTTGTACATAAATAAGGCAAACATAAATGTTGATGTGAACAGAAAGTTTAAACTTAATTATAAGAATTATATTTTACCATTGTATTAAAATGTATTGTATTAAATATATTTTGCCATCATACTAAATATATAATTTTGAAAATATTACTCTTAAAAGGGAAATAATATTTGAGCTCAAAGATAAAGGAATAGGATTTAAAAGAGAATATTTTATTTTGCAAAAAAATTATACAAATATGTATAGAATATAAAAACATTCAGCTATTTCAAATTTAGTGTGTAAGTTTATTTATAGCCTAATATTTATATTCTTTACTGATGATTATGCGATAGAATTGTGTTTCAAAAATGCAAACTCAAAATTTTGTATTTGCATAACTATTCTCATGAAAACAACTATGGAGGAGTGGAGAATAAATCGCAAGTAATTTTAGATATCCTTGCACACACGGAGATTCCGTGCTAAAGGTTCATAAATATTGAACCGCCCAAATAGCTCTGTTGGATCATTATTTGATAGAACTAGTGAAAAATGTTGAGTGTCAAGATTCAAAACTGATAATGGGTTTGGTGTTTCTTTCTTTCAATCGTATGAATGACGATTCTTCAATCACCTGTAGGGAAATTGTAAGATTATTTTATTTGAGCATTTTATTTCAGATTCAGAGAAATCTGCAAATTTATCGACACGATAAATTATTTGATAACCATTTATTTTAAAAATGGTTACATAATTCAAAAATAAAAATGGAAGGTTGAATGAAACCAAATATTTTCGTGGAAAGGTAAACTCAGCGCCTTAAAAATCAAACTACTTTGTATTCTTTTTGCTCAGTGTTAAAAATTTAAGTTAATATTTCGAAGTAACGTTAAGGATTTTATCACAACTTTGTAAATATAACTTAGTTTTTTTTATTAAAAAATCTGCTTGACTATATTTATTGATCTAATTTTTCTGAATTAATATAATCTGATTTTTGATATTTTTAGAATATTATATACATATTTAATTGCTCATTTTGCCGTCTAACCTGTCTAGTGGTTAGCGTACCTGATTACAGATGGGTGGGACCTGGGTTCGAATCCTGGCTCGGGCATGGATGTACTTTCTCTCTCTTTCTTTCTAGTCTTTGTCCTTTCGTTGTGTGTGAATGGTTGCCTACCCTATAAACGGGTACCTATGGCATGTGTGTACTGAGGAAGTCGGATTCCACTCCAAGTATGGTTCAGTTGAGAAAGTGGAGCAGCGCACCCCATATTGCCAGCCTGGCTGGCACTCAACAACAATTGCTTATTTATACCAAATATATGTTTCATTTAGGAAGAATAACACTTCACAATTCAAAATAAAATAACAATTAAATCTCATAACGAACGTATTTAAAACTCTATGATATAAATAACTTTTATACATATTAACATTCTATAGTTTATTATATTTATCTCCATGTATAGTTCTCAAAAATAATTTTCCTCTAAGTGCATTTTTCATTCCAATGAAAAATAAATGGGTTTTGTTTTCAATATTAACGAAATTGTTTGCCTGAAAAATGAGTCATAGTTTGTATTTGACCTATTTTCTTGCAACAATAAAAATGCAAATTCAGTATTTTTCCAGCCAGATGATTCATTCGCTTTAAGAATAAGGAAAATAGAAACATCTATATGATAGTGTATTATAATATGCTATTGTTCCATCTCATTAGTTTCTTGCTCTCAAAACAGCATCATGTTACAAATTTCAATTAGAGAATAAACTTAATTGCAAACAAGAAAGATTCCGTAATTGTTTCTCTTGCTTATAAAAGTTTTCTACTCAGGATTTCGTTAAGGGGTTTATTCGAAACAACTAAATTGTTCAAACAGAGTTTTTGCAGCAATTTCATTAGTTCTAACAATGAAGTCAGTAAAATGAATGCAGTTTTGTTAGAGTATCCTATATATTTCAACACATGAATTTGGAACAAACATTTACTGTAAATAAATTTTAATAGATAATATACTTAATTTAATTGGGATATTTATGTTTTGTTATTTTTTTACTGTAAGACATTTCAAGTACATTACAAATAAGTGTTTGTGGTCAAAAACTATATTATAATGAATTTTTAAACGGAAGTCCTACTTATATAAGTAGAAAAGTGCATTGGAAATTAGTTTAAAGTACACAACACAGAATGTTTGAAATAAGTTATTTATATTGGCAATCATGTAATAAAATTTTATATTTACAGCAAAAATTTTAATAATTTTGAAAAAAAAATCTTTTGATAAAAAAACTAAGAACTCAAGATGAACGAATTTACAAAAGGTTATTTTTGCTTTTCTTAAAAAAAAATAGTCATTTTGATGAACCATTTAATCAAATGTAGTTGAGATATATTTAATGGATAGTAATTAAAATATATTTATAGTGAATTAAAGCTACTGTGAGGGATTATATACTAATGAAATGGAATTAAATTAAAAAAGTGTATAACTTTCCATTCTGTTCTCAGTTTTATGTATACATATATATATATATATTAATATATCAAACTGAATTTTTTACCAAAAATTCAGTTTTTGATATATTTATATAAAACGAACTCTATAGTAGTGTGGCAAATAACTTTTTCTAAAAGTACATTTACATCAAGGTGGTTCCAGATGATATTTATATATGCTCCCTTTCATATCTTCCGAATATGAAAGCTGAAATTCTTGGACCGGAGTTTATTTACATCCACGTAGCTTCTGTAGCCCAGGGGCCCTTTCTTGTTGTATCAAGAGAGGCTTTCTTTTCTGCTCCAAAGCAGATTTTCAGTGGTAGCTTCCGATTTTCCATATTTTTCAGAAAATTCTTGTTGAATTTAAAAAAAAAAATATTCTGAGATCACTGTTCCATGGGATAGCTTCTCTGCATATATATAGAGAGAACAATTGTGTGTATATATGTAAATCAATTTTGCGGTTTCATTATTCATCGTAAAAGTTTCTAAAGGAGATTATTTTAGTTATAAAGATTTTCATTAAAAACTAATTTTTTTATCAGTAAATACTGATTTATGAAAAAACATCATTGGTATTAAATGCATTTCAAAAGCTAATGTTTATTAGATCTTAATTAAACATTTTGTGATCTATATTTATATGAATTTTGTGTTTTAGAATTTTCTTGAGTATCTCAACCAACTCAAGTTGTAAGTGAGAATACCTTATGCAAATTTATCAAATTTTTGCAAACACATTGATTTCAAATAATTATATTTTAAAATAAATTTATTGCAAAATTTTTCTGATGAGAATTTTAACATCAGAAAACAGTTTACGATGTTCTCAAAACAAATATCTATGAGAAAAATCATATTACCAATATTATTGATTGTTATATAATTATATAGCATATATATTATAAGGATTAATATCTTGTTGAATATACATATGTACACTATTATAGTATTTATGTATTCCATGGTGAATAATATTTTGCTCGTAAAATATTAATTGTTGTGAAAAAGTTGCAATATATGGGCAATCTACGGACAATTCTTAAATTAATATGAATTTATGTTTTAATTCTCACATGTTATCTTTGTTATTCTTTTTCTTTTTTAAACAAAATTGGCTTCCAAATAGCTTTGACACATGTATTTCATTTTAAATATAATACATATCAAGCCACTTAAGTTTCTTAAACTCTTTGCCGGAAAATTTGACTGGAATTTAAAAAATGCGCGAAAGTGCACAGTGGCATGTCACAGCAAAAGATAAAAACAGAAATTTCTGAAATCTTAAATCTCCATGAATCCGAACGTAAATCTTAATTTTATGTTTCAAAATATGTAGATGCCTTGAATTCTTTGGATATTTTACCTAGCAGTAATGAGAATGAAAGTAAGATCCGTAAAGGCTTTATTCGCTAAAATTGAGAATAACAGAAAAATTGAAAAAGTATTTAAATACATGGTTAAAAGAGTGCTAAATTAAAACTATATATTGAATGTACATTCGAAGTTAGAGTTATATAAATCTCATATACCTCAGTAGATAAAATCTTTAGTTTTAGGCTAATTTTATTTTTGTATATATCAAAAGCTATTATACAAAATATTTTCATTTAACAATTACATAATAATAATAATTATTTAAGGGCCAGGTATAAGAATTATTGAAAATTTTATTATTCTAACAAATTCATGCTGCAGCAGTATTCGTCTGTTTTATTGAAGACAATAAGTATATATAGAATCAACGTCTCATTATTGTTTGCAGTATATTATGTTTACAAAATTTAAGTTTACATTGAATATTTCCCTGATTAAAATTTGAAGAAATTATTCCTGATTTAATCATGAGTTTGGTATGAAAATATTTCGGAAAAATAATTTTACTGTCTTCCAACTAGTTCTGACAAAATCACTCGGAAACTGTCAAGTTTTGGACGTCCTTTATCTAAAACCATGACAATATTTCGAATCAACTTTACATAAGTGTGCAATATTTTACTTATAAAGTTTATTTTAAATAAAATTAGCTGACTATTTCTTTGATTAAAATTAAAAAAAATTAAATTGTTTTGTTAAATTACAATTATAATTTGATTAACAATTATAATTTGATTTCAACTTGCAAAACTCAAATTTTTAAAATTGAGATTGTAATTGATTTAAATTCACTAATGAATACATTTTTTTGCTTATATTACAAAATTTTGAAACATTAGAAAGTTCAAATCTAAATCTAAACTTTTAAATACATTAAAAATTAATATTTTTCTTCTATAGATATTTTTATTGTTTCATGCCTAACTCAGAGTAGGACCAATTACAAAAGTTCAATTTAAAGATGGGTTTAAAGGAATTATCATATCATTCAAGCTTAAATCTGTTATATATGATTGGAAGTCTTAGGCAAATAAATGAAATTTAATTTTTAATCAAAACAAGACTAAGGTGTTTAAAAGAAATTAATTTCATTCATAAGAAAATAGTACACTTTGATTGCTATCCAGATTTTATAAATTTATTTAATAATTTTCTTTTATAAATCAAAGAGTAATTGAAAAACAAGAAATGAAAGATAAGAAAAGTAAAGAAGCATTCAGAAATCATTAAATATAGAAAATGTATGGAAAAACTGTCTCATTACTTGTTATAAATATTTAAGTATTTCCTTTAAAAGAAAGAAGGAGAATATAAACATTAAATAAAAGTTTTCTCGCTCGTTAAATTTGTAATTTATTTAAAAATACGTTACAGAAAATAGTGAACTTATAAATGCGTTATTATTTAAACAATGCTTTATTATTTAAAATAATTTCATAACCACCGTATCTTGGAAAAGCATTGTTTAATAAATGATTTCAGAAAAGTTTACTTACATAATGTTATGAGGAAACAGAAATGTCTCTCCATTAAGTGATAACTTTGACGAGAGTTTAACTTTTTTATTTTGTTACAATAAATATACTGAAAATATATTTGGTATGTATGATGTATAAATATCAAAGGTTTATAAACTTTTTTATGACTTTAATAATGAAACATTAATGTAAATATTTGTTGCATTTGTTTAAAGTAAATTTATTTTTCAGTTATTTAGTTTCAATGCAGTATTAAACTAAAAAAAACTAGAAAAGTATGTTTAATAAGCGTTAACAAGATAATTTAAATAAAAGTTCCTATGATATAAATGAATTAAAAAGTAAAGAACTATTTTATGATAATTTTTTTATTAATAAAACATTTTATCAATGCATTAATATTAACACCAATAAAACTCAATGAAATATATTAATAATTCTGTTGACCAAAAAGCAATTGTACCAGTAAAAATAAATGAACAAATTTCTTGATCTTGTTTTAAATATTTGCCCATTCGCACAACGCATTAAATTTAAATCCCTTCTGAAGTCATCTCTGTAATATAAGCTGAATGGAAAAATGTATATATTTCAGGAAATGATGGTTAACTACCTTAGATTTACATACGTGTGAATATACAATCATTCTCTCGTGAAATGATTTGGTGAGTCATGCAACAATAAATTTCGCTCTTGGGAGAATTAGTTGGCCGAAGTCAAAAATTGTGGTGAAGAGCTTTGAATGTAATGAAGTAGAAGGGCGGAAATAGAAGGGAATTATCCAGGCTGAAACTTTTCACCAAAGGGGCGAAGCTACGTGTCGCGGGGTAATGAATACTCTTTAAACATCGATTGGCAATTGCCGATTCTTCTGATGCATTACGTGTCCTTATTTGAAGATGATGCTTTCGATAAATTTTCACAGACTTTGCTTACACAAACAGATGCTCATAAGCACCACTCATTTGTTAAAAACTCTCCATTCCGTTAATTCGCCATCAATAACATAAAATTCTAAGCAACTCGCTTAAGATATAGAACGCCCCAAATGATGAGATGGACTGGCAAGGAGGAAAGTTTCACCAGATAGATTCCTTTAAATGGCGGAACCCTTGGGAAAGATAATAAAGCAGCAAATGAAAGAGATTTTGCATTAACATCGTCAGTTGTTGTTAATGCAGATCTGAAACATTCGCCTCAAGCTGTAATTAGATTTATGAGTAATTCTGCCGCTGTTATTATGCAAGCGCTTTTCTCCCTAAGTTTTCCTCGTTAATCGACGACAAATTTGTGCTTGCGTAGATATTATAGGGCTTTTAAAAGTGAATAAGCTTTATTAAGGTTTACTAAAATAAAAATGTATCTCTTTGCGTCGTAAAAGATAACAATTCGCACCATAGCTTCAGGGCGATTTAATTCCCGCTGAACAAATAAAAAGTAATCTGGGTATTTTTTTTTACATCTTATCTCCTGTGTAATGCGTTCCCTCAAGTGTCATAAAAATTAAGACTTCGGAGGAAGGATTTTAAGTCAAATGTATGCGACAAATGACGTTTAAATATACATTATAAACTATTTTTTATTAGGTAATTATTATTCAAACTACTCGAAGCATTTCTAAGCGGTTATATTAAAGTGTCTGATTAGATTTCGTGAAAAATAAACTTTAAAAGCTTTCGATCACGCACTTCCTTTTTAGAGGAATATTTATTTTGGGACTTGTTTTTATTAAATTTAATACATTAACGAGTAATTACCACATCCATAAACATTGATAAAGACCTTGAGAATTGTATGTTATTTTAAATTTTTTTAAGATGCCTGATGTCGTGACATTTAAAGCAATTTGAGAAAAAATATTAATTTTAAAAAGATTTGTTTAAAAAAAATTATATAAACACGCATATATATATATATATATATATATATATATATATATATATAT
>JAPDSC010034983.1:180317-218278 GCA_026290005.1 Latrodectus geometricus | reverse complement strand
TATATATATATATGTATATATAATTTCTAAATTTAGTGTTATTTAAAAATATAGTTATTCTTTTTAAATTTCATACTGAAATTTTCTAAATAAAATTGACAAGCAAAAATATATCAACGAAATAAACCTATTTAAGATAACATTTGTATATCATTCAACAGTTTAATAATTGTATATTATTTTTTGATGTTTATTTATTAAAAGATAAAATTTTTTTATAAATGATTTTGAGAATATTTTTAAATAAAATATTAATACATATATAAATTTTCAAGTATATAAAATTTGTGCAACAATTAGATTTAAAAGAACGGTTGATTCCACTACTTTTCTTATATGCAAGATTCGAGAACTTTATACTGAGTAAAGATTACATAAATAAGAATGCGCTTATCAATTTCTATTGAGTGATTTTTTTATTGCCAAATAACGTGCACTGAAGACCAAACTAGATAGCTGGCTTTTAGTACTAGCTTTGCCATAAAAATTCGCTAAATGCATACGCTCTTCTTCACATTGAGGTAAGTGAAGAACCAAAACTGATAGATGGTTGAATGTAGAACATTTGTCCTCGCCGAGACATATCAGGGCTGAGACGGGAGATAAAGCGTTTGCGTGAATAGAGGTCAACAAATGTTGCCCTACTTTAGTGGTCAGTGAATACCACTTCTTTTTTTCCGTTTTTGCATCTAAAGGATCGTCTTTCTCTATCCTAAGGGGAATGAAGCAACCATACAATACTTTAGCTCATTGTGAATCTTACTTGAAATGTTAGAAAAGTGGACTCTGTAACGAATAATGCACAATATATCGAGGTTACTTGATGTTTATTTAAGGAAATTTAGCAAAACAAAAACTAACTTTATTTATCATGAAAAAATATCATAAGGAATAAATTAATAATAATTTTCTTATTGAAAGTATAAAAAATAAAACAATAATAATTTAAAATCTTTGTTTATATCTTCATATCGCTGACGGCTTAAATCAAAAACTATCATACAGCAAAATATTTTTAAGTTAAAATTATATTAAATTAGAACATTAAATTTATGATACGTTTAACCTTTTTTGCTTTGAACCTGAGGTTTAGAAATGGGATTTAATAAGTATGCAATTACTCGAATAATATACATCCGCAAGCCGTATGTTTCTTACTATTATAATGACTTTTTTTTAATGATGTTCTTGAATGAGTTTCAGTAGTTAATAGATTTAGAGAAAGCATTTCAAAAATTACAAAAAATATAACTATTTAATAAAAACGGTGGCATTTCCTTTTATTGTAGTTTATTTTTGAAATTTATAAGGAAAGAGATATTGGCATGAAATCAATAATATGATGGAATTGTGGCATCACCTAGGAATTCTATTGCTACTCCACAAGATAATCAATTTTGTTCCTGATTTTTTTTAATAGAGGCAATAAGCTTTTTCAATAAGCTTTGAAGTATTCAAAATAAGTGGGGGCAATAACAAAATAGCTTTGTAGAAAATATAAGAATAGCATCACTTTTAAATAAGAAAATCTGTCTTATTTAAGAAATAAATTATTATTATTATCCAAGAATAATTTATATAAGAGTTGTTAATACTTATAACTCAAAACTGAATGCAATGAAATAAGAATATTTAATTCATGTTTCTTTTTACTTTGGTAATATACAGAAATATTTAGTAAGTTACTTTCTTTGATAAAATGATGGACAGGTAAAAAGAAAGATAAGAAAATTGATGATTAATATCTTGTTTAGAAAATGCATTATTCTTAATTTAGTTTTTTAAAGGAAATTTACTTTTGTTAACTATTAGTTAACAAAAGTAAATATGTTAATATAATGTTAAAATAATATATGTTAAAATAATATGTAACTATTTGTTAATATAATGTTTTAATTAAAAAGGAAGAAATTCTTGTTGAACTTGTACTAGTGATTTTATAACATCATTTTTATATAAATGGCATCAACTGAAAATGTTATATAAATCCACGCTAAATTTTACTATCAATTTTTCTATAAAAAAACTTTCCAATCAATTTTAATTCATTTTAATTTTTAACTATTTACAAATTATGAATGGACTTTTATCTATTGAAGTATTAAAGAAGGTAATTTAAAAAGGAAGTTTTAATTTTTCTAGTTGTTTTTTGTTCACAGAAATATTAGTTACAGGTTATCTTATAAAATTCTTGTAGATAAAAATCTACGTAATAAAGTTAGAAACTATGAAATTTATAGCACAGATTTTTTTAATCAGGTAAACAATTCAACAATCCAATTGAAAGAAGAATGACACTGAAAAATTAATGTCTCCATTTAGTCAGTAACTTATAATTTCATAAATTATAAATTATCATTTGTATCTAATTTGAGTGGCTCTAAAATAGATAAAAGCTATGTGATGATAGACAACTACATAAGCATAGAATAAATTATATAATCATAGTACTTAATTATTTTAGTTTCACATATACACAAACGAACTCATTGCTAATAGGATTAACATTATATTCATGACAACTATATTGATTTTTGTATAATGTAGATTATCCACACAACTAATAAGCTTTGGAAGTCCTGGTTATGCTTCATAGACATAACAGGTTTTAAATATAGTCATCGAGAATATGATTCTTGTGTATCCAGCATTGATCATTCATAGCGGTTTTATGCGGAATGCTTTTGAGAATATCAATATTCATAAAGTTTATTCTAAACGAAATATTTGCCTCTCTAATACCTTTAATTTACAATTATGGAAAACTTCATAGATTTTTTGTAAGATGATTGCTTCATCACTGTTGCAGTCAATTATATTTAAAATTTAAATCAGTAGTAGTAAATCATTTGCATTAATAATTGTTTAAAATGTTAATTTTTGTATCATATATATTAAACTTAAATATTTGAAATATGTTATAAAAATGTAATGCTCTAATTCAATCATTAACAAATGTTAATACATATATATTTTAACATTATTATATTATCATATAATATTCAATTGACAGATATTATTAATAGTTATTTAATTAATAAAAGTTATTCAAGTTATTAATATAATTATATTAAACTAATTATTTGGAAAATAATCTTTTTGGTTGTGTGCTTATAAACTCCTGTTAAGCAATCCGTTATTTGATGCTAAAGCTTATTACATATATGGTTTAGAATAAATATGTAGAACTATTTAATATATGTTAAAGAAGCCATGAAAATGTGTGGAATGCAGAATAAACTGATAAATATTGTAGAAGCCTTTGAAATATAAGTAATTATCTAGTAAATAAGAGTGTGGAACATCATTTCAATAGATATTCCTAAGTATATCTTTAAACCGTTTAATTAACTAAAGTGTAAATTTTAATAGTTAAAACGGAAAAATTATTTATTTATAAATTATAAAAATTGATTTCTCTTTTGGAAATAAAACTAAATGAAATTTTTAGCTAACTTCAACATTTTCCCCAAAACTTTAAAGAAAAGTGTTTATAGAATATATATCTTTAACTATATCACATTATTTACATGTGAAAGGGAAAATATACCTTTACCGATAGAAACATCCAATGCATTTTTAATGTTAATCCTTACATGAAGGCTACAGATACATTATGAGAAATGAGAAAATCCTATATCAGAAAATTCTTTGTTCATTATACTTGCGTGCCTCGTGATGACAACTTTGATATTTGCAAAGACATTTAAGACAAATGTGAAATGATCAGATTAAAATGGATATAGTATTTGGAAAAAGAGAGAAGATTTTTATTTGGTTGATGAAAGCAAATGCAGAATTTTATTGGGTAGGGATTTTTTCGATATTCGTTAAAAAATTTTATACCAAATCCTGGAAATGGAACAAGAGGATGGAGGAGAAATGTTAGAGGTCCCCTTACATTCTCTTCATCCCATTTAGAGATCAAGATCGCTGTCAGAATGAGAGTTTCCGAGAATATAATTCCCCCAAATCCACACAATATTTCAGAACGGAATTTCATTAATCTATATTATTACTCAAGGACCATTTTTAGTTTATTTAAAACAAGTTTTATCTTCATTATTAAATTCTAAGATATTAGCTAATTTCATCTTCTGACATTAGCATTTTCATGCAAGTGTGATCAGTCATCGAATCATATCAGGCAGGAAAAATGAATAAAAGGAGAAAAAAACAAGAAGCTTTATCTTCTCATACACATGCTTCTTGACTTAATGATTAATAAGTGATCTACTATGTAAAATAGCGAATGTATCATCAATCATTAGAATTCAGTTAAAGTATACACATTGGTGATCAGAGATATTTCAGAATACATAAATTTAATTGACATTATAGACAATTACAGCATGTATTAAGTTGTGCATTTGAGGGATAAGCTGCATAACAATTGTGGATAATCTTTTTATTAAAAAATTCACAATAAATAAATCTCATTTTTGAGTTGTAATTTTATTTAGTCAGTTATTTACATCAATGTTACTGAAATGTAAATTTTCACTAGTTTTTGGATTTTTTTTTAGTATAGCAATTTAACTGTTGAGTAATTTAAATATACATACATTTATATCGTAATCCCAAGATTATAAGTAGAAAAAATTTAAAAAATATGAAGTGAGCCTTAAAAATTTCCAACGAAAATAATTTTTAATTTGTATGTGAATTCGTAATTCCTTTGCAAATTATGTTAAAGTTTAAGTTGTTGAATAAACTTATAAATGAAGCCAAATAATTTAATTACACATTAATTTTATATGAAGCTGAATATATATAAATTAATTAGCAATTCGAGAGCTTTCAGAGAAATTTTAAAATTTTATATGATTTAAAAGAAGTTGATTTGTGATTTAATGAATAATTGTATTCAATCGCTGAATTTTAATGTATTTTAAAATATCATTGAATTAAATATAGAGATAATTTCAAACTAATTTTCAAATTATGAATTAAAATTGCTAATTCATAATTTTGAAAAATAATAACTTAATAATATAATGATAACTATTTTGAAAATTGTTAAATTTTGTAAATGTATTTGATATATACAAGGGATGAAAGTTTTAAGCAATAAACTATGACAATAGAATATGCAAGTCATAAAAGATTTTAATTTTTTTTTATGGAAAATACAGAGACAGGCAATTTCAATAAATGCATTTAGACCAGTGATTTATGACTGAAAAACTACTTTCTCTTACATTTTCAAAATATGAATAGAAATGTTGTAATACAGATTTCGATATATTTTAACAGCAGATTTCGTTCTTTCAGTGGAACATTTATTTTCTTCTCATTATGTGATGATTTTTACCATAAATTATTTAAAAAGTGAATCTGATTCAGCTCACAATGAGCATTTCTCAAGTTGACAGATTTTAATTAAATTTTGATTATATTTCAGAAAAGAAAAGGAAAACGAGAAAAGTATCTACTTAAATAAAATCCTTATTCTTTATTGTGCGTGAATTTTTGTCACGGGTTGAATTAAGAACTACTGTAAGAAATGGCATAAAATATATATCATGACTTTGAACTCAGGTTAACTTAAAAAATAGAATGTGTGTACGTATTTCATTTCAATGTAATTAATTTAAAATGTAATTATAGCTAATTTGAACCTATTGTGAAGTTCCTCATATTATGAATTAATTAAATTAAACGATTTGGCATTCTTGAAACTCTTTTCCTTTCAAGAACAGAGGTGAGTTGTCTTATAAAATTATCATTTGTGAATGATTTCTGAGCGTAAAGAAAAAATATTTATAGCATCAGATTCCTCGTTATTTCTACATTCATGCATTTTTATTTTTTTAAATGATTTTTTCTCAAGTATTAACAATTATTATTTTTACCATTGCAGCTCATGTTTGTACGCTGTTTCCAACAATTAGGCAATCCATGGTGCATAGGCAATCCATTCGTTCCACATCTCATTCAGTTTGTTTTTAGCTGATTTCAAATGTGAGACTTCATTTCGTGGAGTAAAACAGCGTTTGCAAAAAATTAAACATGTAGAAAATGTCGTTAAAAAATGTAGCATTTCTTTATTTGCATTTTCGAAAATTTGGATTTTTTCAAAAGAATGCAATAGTTTAAATAAAAATATTTTTTCCTAATATATGCACTTTATTCAATTTAAATCTGTTTTTTGCTTAAATATTTAGTGAATTCAGAATCAGCCTAAGACATGGATGTTTGTAGTGGCTTGAAATTTACTTTAAACCGTAGGTCCTGGTCTAATTAGGTTTTGCTTGTAGAAAATGACCGCTGTAAACAAACAAAAATCACACCAAACCATACAACTTACACATTTGGTCAAACTATCTATTTACTTATAATTTAAATCAAAATAGATTAAAGTTTTATTATAATCATTATATGGAGATATTCGTTATCTTTCATTTTTAAATTTTATTTACACAGAGGTTACAATTACAGGAGGTTACAATTTTTCTCTTAGCTTCTTTTACTAAAACATAATTGTAATTATTAGTTGATTAAATTTCCAGAATAATTAAATGTTTAAAATACAGTAATTTTATATCAGAACTGAATAAGAGTAAAAATTTCTATATTAATATGCTTGGAGATTATACATATTTAACATTTCAATTAAATTTGTGAAAAGATAAAAATATTTAAATTTATTAAATCTTTTTGGTTTTGCTATAGCATGTTATCTTTTTTACTTAGTGTTGCTAATGTGAATATAACATTTTTTTTTCATCACATAGCATATAATTTTAATATCGCAGATGCTGAAATTCCATCAAAAATTTAGCAAAAAATCGTAAAATAACTAATAAAAATCACGATTAAATTATTTATGAAATAAACTCAAATTATACCGTGGTCAAATAAAACATGAATAATTGAAATGAATTTTTGATCTTCATTTTCTCTTGTAACATGTATACACATTAAATTCTTTCCAAAAATAGGATATTCAGTAATAATCTTGCTGGGTTAATTTAAAATATTTTAATTTCACTGTCAAAGATATTATAATTAAATCATGTAAGAATTCAAATTTATGATAAAAGTTTTGTTGACTTTGAAGAAAAGATGTGTTTTGTCAATGTGGTATTACGCTCATGATAAAATAATTTAAATTTCAAGTTTAACAGCTTTTGTCGAGTATACATCAACCAGATAATCAAATTTGGTTAATAAACAAAGAATCAACCATTTTGCTTAAGTTTTGGACATGACAGAATAAATCACGCAATGTATTTCAGGAGAATTTTTTTTTCGATTGATAAGTACCGTAATTTGTGTAACTTTCAAAAGATGGACTGAAATTGCAGCTTTAAGAAGTTTTGTAAATAGGGTCAATTGAACCGTTTATGTTCGAATGTCTCGAATATATGTTACTTTTGAAAGTGGTGAAGATACATTTTTATGAAAATATTACGGTACTGTTAAAATAAAATTTATTTTAAAATATCAAAATTTTATGTTTTTATCTCAAGAATACAAAATATTAAAAATGCTTATATGTACAATATTTAATTTTATTTTACTAAGAATTTCTTATTTAATTTGGTAAAAAAATCTTTTTAGCAAAGTTAAATAATATAAACTTAAGTGACAGATTTTTGTTAATCAATATTTCTTTTTGAATGTTTAATTATCTATGATTTACTTAAATAGTTCACTATAATGAATTCAAAATAAAAAAAAGTATACGCATTTTCTTCTCAGAATATGAAGGATTATAAGAAGCATATTTCTTTGTCTTCAGATAATTGCTGATAAGCTATTAAGATGTTAAATACTTCCAATTTCAAAATAAGAATTAAAAGTTTTACTACATTATAACCTTTTTGTGATGGGATGACTTTATGTTGAAGGAGAAATTAGTTTATGCTTTATTCAATAAGGAGAAACCTGTTAAAATTTTACTCAATGTAAGTATTCTATAGAAAGCAATGCAACTAAAGCTCTCAACAATAGACGAATAATCAAAATTTTTAGCTTATGAGCTTATGATAAATCTTTTCAATGAAGCAGATATGTTGTGTAAGGAAGATAATTTTCTTCAAATGAATGAAAAGTAAAATATATTTTAGATAAGAAAATAATAACCATTTCTTGGAATTTAAATTGAAATAAAAGAATGATGGAATTAATAAATGAATTTCTCCCGGAACATTATTTATACAAAAAACACCAGATAAAACAAAACATTTCACTTATAAAATTAAAAAGTAAAGGAGAAATCAATATTATAGTCAATTTCTGACACACATGTTTGAGTGGCATATTCGACAGCTCAATAGAGTTTTAATGCTACTTAATATTTCCAATTAAATTTCATCGGGCAAAAATTTGCTATATCTCATTTTTTCTAGTTTGAAATATAAAAATTTACTTTTTAAATAAAATAATTTAATTTTAAAACTTATAATTTTTTATAAAATCAACACACAAAAATATCTGATATTTTGAATTCTCTTTAGCTCTCTCTTCTTTAGAACTCTCTAAAGAATTCTTCTTTAGAATTCTTTTAAATTCTCTTTAGTTTTCAGTAGAATTCCTCTGAATTTCTGTATATCAAGTTGTGACTGTATTATTGGAAGGCAGTGAGGATGGGAAAATGTTAAATTGCTTATTAAAGTATATATTTTTTCTCCTTATATTTTTGTGTTTTTATATTGTTTATAGATTCACACAAATTCCTTAGACAAGCAGGACGCTGAATGAATTGCTTTTTGGCCTACAGTTGAACAGTTTGTAGGCCCGATTCCTATATCATGTGTGTGTTTGCAGAGGCTCGCAATCTATTTTAAATTGTGATTAATCTATTAGAATCAACTGTCTAGTATAAAAAGTAACCATAGAGTGAGAAACATACCAACTAGCATATTATACTCATGAGATGCTTCATTGAGAATGTTAAAAAATTTGAATATTTTTATATTTTAGAAGTTTTAAAACTAATTATTTTTTATTTAAATTAAAATTATTGACTAATTAATTTTCCGTACAATTTATACATTTCTGTTGATGTTATAAAGTTTTTTTTAAATGCTTTTATGTGTGTCCCCTTTTATTTTTTTCAAGGATGAAATTTTATTTGTATAAATTATAGAGAAAGTTATTAAAATTAATAAAAATTATGTTGTAACATATAAAAATGTAGCACATTTTCTAGCTTATCTTTATATAAAGTTAAAGAGCACTTTTCTAAGCAACGTATTTTCCCTTTTAATTAACATTTTTGAGAAATAAACTAAAATTTCTTCTCATGTTTATTTTAAAAATTATACACATTTTTGAGCATTGTTTATAACATAGAGCTAGGAGTAGTGGAGGAGGCATATCCTATCAAATGCATTAGGTCCGATTGAAGCCATTATCGCCATCTTGGTTGGAGTTTCAAATGCCAGTAGGGAAGAACGCGTCGAGTGATTCCTAAACTACGCATGCAAAGTAATAGTATGATTGGCGCATGCACCATATTTCGATAAGTATAGCAAAGAATAACTTCAAATCAAGTAAATAATACAGCTTAAAAGATGAAGAAAATAATACAGCTTAATACAGATGAAGAAAAAAATATAGCTTAAATATCAAAAATTAGGAAATAAATTCATCACTTTTGTTATAGAATACAAAATTAGCGCTTTTCTTCTCTAACTAAGATGGCCACACGGTTACAGTTGATACTTCATCGAAAGGGGGAAATTTCTCCTCCTCTACTCCTTTCTCTATGGTTTATAAAACCTTTATTTTCACAAAATATTTAGCATTTGATAGCATGCGTTATTTTTTACCAAATCTTTTTAAGGTAATCTATGATTTATGTAATAAAAGCGAACAATGAATACTAAGTTGAATGCATTATACACATAAAGTTGATCAAGAAGCTTTTAATGAGCTCATATAAAAATTTTTAGAAGTTAAATATATTTTTATAAAACAAAATAGAGTATAGGTTTATCCTAAAGTTTTAAAAAACATTTTAAAAAACATTTTAATAAATAGGAGCATGAAATTTTATTTCATGCTCCTATTTATAATGCCTTTTTCTATTTTAAAACTTACTAGGAACATAAGGCTTTATTTCATTCAAAAAATAAATATTTTATCTTTTCAAGCTTCTGCTTCTCTTAAGCGTTATTACCTGAAGCTGAGACTAGCACGTGTAGTATTTAAATGATGGATATACTGAATAACTTTACATCAAAAGTTCTTCAGCTACCGGTACCGAAAACGACCAATTTTGATGTTAGTCAAGTGACTTACCCTGAATGACAGCAGATGTGCTGGAGTGAATGTAATGATACACGTAGGGTATTGATGGAGCAAAACGCAAGTTTCTGACAATTGAGTGATACAGTCAGATTAAATGCATAATCGGAGATTTAAGCGTGGTTGTCTGATATAGAAAAGGAATATACTACTCGTAGCGCCAGCATCGCTTGTGGTGCGCTGCTGCTGTTTAAAATTAGAGGAAAATGTCTATTTATAGATTATACTTTAAAGTTTTAATTACATAAAAGAGTAGAATAATATCATTGCTTTATTTTCTTCTGAAATTCAAAGAAAATAATTTATTTATTTGCTAATGAAATTTGTTTTAGCAAAAGTGACATTGTTGCGAGCATTTTTTCAATAATTATTTATCTTTTGGATTGAAAAGTATAGCAAATTTAGCTATAATTATTATTACCTCGAAATATTTTATTTTAGAAGTATGTTGAAAAAAGTGAGCAAAATTTATTATTTCCTGAAATTGAAAAATCTTCAGTTTTATGAATTTCTATTGTATGCTTACTTTTTCGTAAATGTACGATACCAAAATGAATTAAAAATTAAAAATTTTAAATTCTTTTTTTACATGCCCTATTTTATGCGAAATCATTTTGAAGATTTTCTATGAATGATTTGCATTGCATGAGCTAAATCGTTTTCTATAGCTTTTAATGTCAGGTTTCTCGTGTTAATAACGGAGAAGTAAAATGACTTGAATTAAAATATTAATGTGTTAAAGTTCTTAAATGACCTATAGCCTTAAAGCTATTTTAGAGGTTCAAAATATGTAAATAATACAATATGAGCAGTGTTAATTTCTCTTCCATAAAATACTATATTGATAAAAGCAATTCGACCAGCAGCTGATATGTGGAAAATACAACAGAGTTACAAGTAACCTAGATTAATTTTGGATGGATCTCGTAAGGAAAATATAGTCTTATAACCAAGAATAATATATAAAATCTATCTAGAAAAGTTTTTTTTACTCTATAATATTTTGAGGAAAAAAAAACCCAGCAAGAGACAACAAATGTAAAATTACAAGAGAAGTAGTCATTTAAGTAAAATTATTAATGCTTTTTTTATTGTTCTCATTTTTCTAGAATGTGTTTATTTTAATAGAATATATTAATTTTAAATTTTAATTACCATTTGTAGAAATAAATCATAGAAAAGAACCCTGCCTCAATACTAAATTTAAGACTATGATTTGTATTTAAAAGTGATGACTTTAAATAATGTTAAAAAATTCGAAACACGAAACATTTATAAATCTCTTAAAATACTAATATAAGTCTTTTTTATAGCTGAAGCATAATGTGAATAATATGCTTTTTAAATACATTTAAGATTATCTATAGTGATGAATAAAATTCTTTATATTATTCAATTTGAAAAAAATTTTGATTTAATAATGAATTTACAATTTGAAAAACATTTTGAAATTACATAAAACTCACTTAATCTTTCTGCAACGGAGGAAGCCATGATGAACTGTTGGCTGATTTGTGAACGACTTCAGCTCAAAAGCTCGTGCATTTGATTCTAACTTTAGAGTGTATATATGAAGAATTTTTTGAGTGTGTCTTAAACTTTTCATTTTTGTTGAAATATTTTTGGGCAAAAAGTTACCGCTGAGTGGAAAGAAACCGGATTATACTAGGTCATCCATACATACACAGTATATATAACTTAGAAAAATGTATAAACCTCAGATTGTAAGGAGAATATGAAAACATTAATATAATTGACAATTTATATAATATTTATGAAATATAATTTATACGAAGTTTCATAGATTTTATTGATAACCTTCATTCTTTTCATAAAACAAAGAATTTTCAATTCTCAACCAAAAACTCAATTTTACCATCAAAATAAAATACAAATTTTTATATAACTTCTCTTTCATTATTCAATTTCAGAAACTATTTTATATAACGTTGAATCAACGAATACACACTTGAGTAAAATTGTACTCTTTTATTTATAGCATTTTACTTTGAGCAATTCTGGTAGACATGCATTTTTTACATCCTACACAGATATATAAATAAAGCGAGTTTAAAATTTATAAACTGAAACTATCAGCGGGACAAATTGCTAAAATATTTCATATTCGGAGTCTGGCTTATAATTTAATCTAAATGATTCTATCACAATAGCATTTTTCGAAAAATGTGTATATTCAAAAATACGATTTCGCTAGATAGAAAATATACTGCAGGGATAAAAAATTTAAGCTTATATATGTATTCAAATATAAAGAAATATATTATTTTCTCGGGGCTCTCGCTAGGAGAATATAAATAAAAACAGTATTGGGTGTTTTGAAAGTATTTACCTACAGATTAGTATATATTCTATCGAGACACTAGTGAAAGAAAAACATACGATTGAAAATTGAACTCAAAAACTGCAATTTTACATAGTAACGTAAAATGAGCAGCTGTAGCGGATTGTTTTAAAATTTATTCCTGTACCTCCCCAACCACTTACTTTAAGAAAACAGAAGATTCAACTTTTTCGAATTTGATATTTCCCTGGCGTCTCTATTTCCGTTTGAATATAACATCTAAACGGCAAACTTAGACTGACTCGGAGGGAGACGTCCCTTCTTCTACCCTGCTTTTTTTTTTTTTTATCTAAAATTCAAAAACATAAAAACAAACTAGAAGTGTATTTCGCTTCAGTTTTGTACTTTTCCTTATTTTTGTGTCCCAGGAAATTTCGTTTTGGCTCAAGTTTCCCGGAATTCCGGTCCAAAACTGTGGAATTGACATCAACAGATTCAGTGGTTTTGGAAGAAGTCTGTTTGGATCACTGTGAAGAGGAAGATGATATTTTTACTTCTGAATACTTCTATGCGGATACATATAGCTTTCTTAGACAATCTCCCCTGTTTCTTGTAAGGATCAATAAAGAATTTTAGTGTACAAAGATGTGGCGTTCATGTAATTCTTAAGGGTTTCTCGTATGCTTCCAATATTCTGTTTCAGCGTACTTAATAAATAAAATATTATTTAAAGAGTACAATCTAAAATTTTATTCTTAAAAAAATTTTTTTACTTACCATAAATTAAATGTAACATAATAGTTCAGTTAATATGTTGCAAATAATTTATCCCTCAAATAACGTTTTTAATTAATAAGCAAGAAATTTTTATTTTTGGGTTAGCAAAAGGTACTTATGAAAAGGAAGTTTACCTTAAAAATTGAGGATCACTGTATATATGCGAGTAACACGAGATGAAAATATATGGATGATATTTTCTACTTAAAAATTAAATTAATCTATTAAAAGTATACATTACACGAATAAATATCTATGTACATGTATATTTAGAAACCATTTAAAACATGTCTCCTGAAAGCTGCCAAAAGATTGGAAAAAGACAATTTTCAATAAATGTATTTATAAAAATAATGTTTTACTTAAAACATTTAGTTTCCTTTTTTTCATAAGATAAATACTTCATTGGAAGTCATAGAACTATTTTTCGCATAATCCGTTCTTAAGTACTCATTGACCAGCAACATAATGTGGATATTTAAGATGTTTTCAAAAATGCTTTCATGTAATAATGTTTGCTATGGTTTTATATATTTTCATTAGTTTGGAGAATATTCATTAACTTATTTCAAATACAACATTTATCTTAGATTATCTGACGGAAAAACTTGTCACAAAAATGAATGTAAATTCTGAGAATACATTGACTTGCAATGATACTTTTTACATAAACATGCAAATTATCTTATAAATTCAATAACTTCTTAATAAATTAATTTTTCTATCATTTTCACTTCCAGAGTATATTGTAAGAATAGTGGTGAAATGCATGAATGTTAAGGTTGTAACTCTCTTTTTGAACTTTCAATCGAAAAATAAAAATATGCAAGATTATCATAAATAAGATAATTTTTGTTTATTTTACTTCAGTGCCCATTTTGCCTTTATTTTAATTTTGCTGACACACTTGAAGTCTGGAAAGTAGTACATTTTACAGCATGTATTTATAATTAAGGACAAAAGAGCATTAACTTCGAAGAATAAGAAGTTAAGGCCAAGTGTTCACAAAATATTATTCACAGTAGTTGTTTGGTGTAGTAAGTATGTATGGTCCTTTATCAATGAGGCTTAACAATAATTAAAGTTATCTCCCACATATATATCTCGAAAAATGAATTTTGCTGAACTATAATGTTTTTCTATTTTTTTTCCAGATAAAAATACTTTTATTAAATTTTTAGGGCACTCTTTTGGGTTTTAGTAACAATTCATTTAGAATTTTTAAAGAATTTAGTAATAAAATAATGATTTTTATATCAATTTGTTATGATGCATTCAGTCTAATCATTTCAAAGATTCATTTCAGTAAAGATATAATTGGCCCACAGACAATGAAGCATATTGAAATTATAATAAAAATCACATCAATTCCGAGAAATGCTAATATAGTCTCTAGTTCAAATATAAATATTTATCAGTAGAATTCTATTAAAAATGTAACTTATATATTCCTTTTAGGAGAGAACATGTGGTGTTGGCAAGTTAGTGTCAAAGCCATATGATGTTCGAATGTGTAAAAATTTGAACCCGCTGAAAACCTATATTTTAAATTCCTTAGCATCAAAGATTGAAACTATAAGAAGGAAACTTCTAAGAGGAAAATGTAAATATTTTTGATTTTGGAGAGAATTCAAGATTGTTTGTCATAAGCAGTAATGAAATTTTTTCTTTGAGAAAGGTAAAAATTGTATTCGTGGGAATTCATTTTACATAGATTTACAATTTCTTTTGACTTCTCAGTAGTGTCGATACAGGTTGCAATATAAAACTCCTATGTATGTGCTCTTTCATATGTAAAACATGCAAAAATTACAGGCGCATGACAATAAATCTGAAAGAAAAATATATAAATATCAAAAAAAAAATATTTCGATACGTAAGGCGTTCGGATTTATTTACCACATCCGAGTTCTGCAAACGTTAATTGAGATTGCATGTATTATATATATAAGATTAGTTAATATTCACATCCCTTTGAGTGGCTCTCATCAAATTTGCACTTTCAATGAGCATCAGATTAAAATAGCATCAGATTAATAATCGTCATTCATTATAAAGCTTATTGGTATTACTACACAGAATATACGTGGTGTGCCATAGATATTTGGTAAAGATGCTCATGATTTGGCTACATGGTAAGAAGTTCAGACCTAAACACAGTATCTGTATTCATGTAATTTTTACGATGTTAACATGACTGTAACATTTCATATATGTATTTTATATCTAATAAATTAAAAGTTGTAAGAATTGGTTTGCAAATAGAGGTCATAGGAGGTTTAAAAAGGAGAATGTGTTGGTAAATAATTACTTAAAATTTATCAAAGTATTAGTACATAATTATTTAAATATTTAGTACTTTGACGAAGGTAACAAAATTTACTTTTAAAGATACATAATTTTTACTCAATATTACGTAATTTGCAAACCTAAATTGTTTGTTATTTTAAAAATATTTTAAGATATTTACATGAACATTACGATTTCAAGAGAAATGATAAAGTAATTATAAATATGCATAATAAAATAAATATATGTAAACACTAAGAAATCATTAAAAAGGATGAAAATAGTTTTTTGAATATACTGATACTTTTGCTTAAAAGAAATAATATAGTAAAAGTTAGATACATAATTATAAGATCTATACCTTTAAAAAGCATGGAAATCAAATCATCAAGCAGTAAATGTATTAAAACAGTAAAAATTTCATAAAAACGCTTATTTAAACACACTAGACCTTATACAAATATTTTATAATACTTTGTAAAATAATCTGAATAATTTAAAATTTACAAGATAATTGAACTCCTAATTATTATTATAAAACGAAATTTAAGTTATTGCAAATGAATTATCTTGAGGGCTATGTAAATTGATAAATAAGCAGAATGTGTTTGGGAGTAAAATATATATACAACCATGATTTTTAATTTTTGTAAATAAGCAATTTTATCTTTTGTTCTGAGAAATTGATAAAATCAATGGCAATGAAACAATTTGGATTTTCTCTCTTAATTTTAAAATGAGAGTGATTGTGGAGTAAATACAGTAAAACAAAATGAGATTATTTCTTGTTCATCAAAAAAGTTTTTACAATAATATGAGACATATTACGTAGAGATAATAGGAGACCAAATATACATAATAGGAAGTGTATATATATGTACATACATACATATATATATTGATAATTAGATAGATAAAAATATATATTACATGATTATATAGTAATTTCACAAAGAAATAATATTTTTGAATTGAGAATAGCAAAAGATAAAGATTTTACAAATTTGCACTGAAAAGGAAAAATCAAATTCCTTAAAATTATTTTCAGTGCATTTTATTTGCCAGTTTCACAGAACAAAAATTGTGCATATCACTCACACATTGCAAATAAAGGTGCCTATTTACATTTATGTTAGTAAAAGATTTGAATTGTTAAAAAATAGAATATAATGATAAAATTTTAAATTCACAAATATTTTTCTTGACGTTCAGGCCATATTTTGGTGTCAAATATCATTCTAAGAAATTCGAAAAAAAAAAAATAGCAAGTCACCACAATGCATAAAAATGAAAATAAAGGATATAAAAAAACAAAGAAAAGATGCACGTTTGAATTATACGTTTGTGGATGGTAAGTAGAGCATTTTCTTTGTCTTCCCGTTGATTTTTGCTGGTTTTATATTCAACGTTTTTTTTGCTTCTGACGGGTATTTGCTTGAGAATATGTAAATGCGGAACAAACGGAACAGTATTGGGATTGGCAAACATCGAAAGCGTTGAAATCAGCGCTTAGAGAAGGAGGAAAACTTTTTTCCCAGAAGCATGAAATCCCCACTGAAAACAAAACGAAGAAAAACGCATTTCGGCATTTATTTGTGTTTTCTTGCTTATGCGTAGGAAAAAATAAGATTTATTCTTCCAAAGCACAACTGTGCTGTTGACATATAACATACTCAAGTAGAACACCAATAAAATACCTCGCTAAAGTTAGAAGAGATACACGAATTATATGGCTCTGTTATGGTCATCAGTCTTGTTAAAGACGAAAAAGAATGGATAATATGTCTATATAAAACTAGCTTATATTTCTGCAACTTTTTGATCCAAATAACAGCAGTACAGTATCTTTTAGCAAAATTTCTTATTACTCAAAATAGTATATATATATATATCGACGAATTAGGGTACATTAAAATTTAATGCTATGAAATTTACTTAAACGTACATAGTATATTGTAAAACTATGAAGCAGGAGATTTAAGATAGTTTATGAAATTATGATACATATTTGAATGCATGATAGTTAATGAGAGATAAGAACTGAAGTGAAAACTTGAATATGGCAAGTTAAGCTGAGCATGCAGATTTATATTTCCATAAAACTATCTAATTTAACCATAATAAAATGAAGTGTATAACTGCAACGTAAAAGAAGTAAAAATATATATTGGCAATATGTAAATAATAAAAAAATAAATGTGAGTATTCGTATAATAAATAGCAAGAATTAGTAGAATTAAAAAAAATTATGAATGTAAATGTTAACTAAAATATTGGAATGAAAAAAATGTAAGCAGACAAATATTAAATTGTAGCTTATATAAAATGTGAAAAAAAAAACAATTAGTGGTAATGTAATGAAAAAAAAAGAGAATGACTAGCAAAAACGTACATCTTCTCATCCAGGAAACAAAAGTATTTGGAAAAATGAATAGAGCAAGAATATTTAAGTAACTGTACATGGGGTAATTATTGTTGGTAGTTATTGCTATGGGAATTATCACACAACACAACAGTGCTTCACAGAATTTAGGAAAACTGCAGCTTAAAAATGTATGCTATGAAATACAAAACCCTATCATATAAATTTAAAAAGAAAACTTAATGCTTAAAAGGAAATGTCTGCATATAATGAATTGATTTATTTGTAATAAAAAGTCTTTTTCTTCAGAAATCTGTTGTTAGTTATCTTATTCAGCCAGAAAATAATTTATTTTTAGAATTCAGATCCCACTAATTTTATCAGTGATAGTATATAATATTTATAAGCAATAATCCTTATTTAGAGGCACGCACAATTTTCCCATGGAAATATTTCAATATGTGGCTTTCAGAAAAGAGAAGTAACTATATATAAATTTACTTAGAACATGAAATTTTATTAATATAAGGGTAAAAATTTACACTTATTAGTGAATTGTATATCGACTTTTATTGAGACTTGGACAAAGTTTAATAAATAAGCGTTCATAAAAATTGTTTTCATTCTAAATCGTGCCATTCAGAAAAGTATACCAAATATTTGTTATTTATCTAACGATAAAAGTACTAAGTGCAAAAAACGTAGAAAAAATTTCAGAATCAATTGAAAATTTACTTGCTAGAAGGCAGCATTGATATTAATAAATAATTAAATTTCAGATTAGAACCATAATTTATATCTGAGGATTCCAAGGATAAAAGTTACTTGCACCTCTCCTGAATTAAAAATACATCTTCTGTTAAAATGATGAGGCATTTCTAACAGTAATCAATAGAAGATGAGGTCTTAAATCTTTAAAAGTATTAGATGACAGTTATACTATTTCAGATAGTCACCTAAATGCTTATTAAGTTTAATGTGGATCATATTGGGCATGAAAAATGCCTAATTCAGTTGTAGGTACTTTTGTGGCACTCTTATTGAATGAAAAATATATTATTTTATTAACCGTAAAAAATAAAGATCTATACCATAATGAAGCATCAGTTCTGGCAGGATGTCTCAGTAGCTTAAATGGCCTACTAGTCTTCTTCTAATCTCTATTAGGATAGTGAATAAAAAGAAATGACATAAGAGGAATCACTGCATGATTTCGCTGGAGATTATGAAATAAAGAGTAATTTAAGTATGAATATAGATTGGGATTAGAAATATAGAAATGAGTTATTAAGTCTGAATATAGGCTTAAAGCTGTATGTGTATAAATTTGGATTAATATTTATAATCTAGTTCGCATTAAACTATGTTGTCCTATGTACAACTGTGTAATAAACTATATTGTGTATGTTGTGTCTAATAAACTATTGTCCCACTTCTAATGATGGTTATATCCGTGACTCCTTTCATTTGAAGTTATTTCAAATGAATGAAGAAGTTATTAAATTGTGTTAATAACTGCACTGCATCACAGGAATTCCGATAAACCATTTGTCAATTTGTATTCTAAAGTATTTTAATTTAAATATCATTTATATAATAGATATGTATGCCTGCATGTAGTGAGAACTGATAGCTTAAATTTTTAAATAATTATTATTAATTTTACACAATAAACAAAAGCATCAAGAAATAAGTTATTATGAATTTTACACGCAAATAATAAATATTGATTTTCCTCACTCTCTCTGTTTATAAACATATATACTGTAGTAATACTATCAATTATAGTGTTTTGCAGCAATCAAATGAAAAGGGTTTTTTTTAATGTAATTAAATAATTATATTTTTAAAATTTTGCAATAATTTTTGTCAAAAAATATCTTCTGAATTTAAGTCTTCAAATACTATTATTTTTAATTTATTTCTTAAATCACAATATCTTTTCTAAGTATTCAATTTATTGGTTTTCAAATGGCAAACTTACTCATTTTATGACGATAAAAACCATAAATTGTTTAAAAGCAGTATTTTTCTAGAAACACACATTACCTTATAGTATCATTGTAAGAAGAAAATAACTTTTATGAATATAATTAAATGGTAATTACTTTTTCCATCAATATTTATGATTAACTTGATGGATTATTTTGTACGATTATTCTATTGTATTGTGTTCTGTAACTTAATGCTAAGATTAAATTTTTTTTTAATTCTGTAAAAATTTTATTCATTTAATATTTATAATTCCTTTCTTTTCATAATCTATGGTCTATCATAATGAATGAATAGCAATTCGTTTAAAAGAAGTAAGTCTATGAAAAAATAATCTTTTTTTTTATAAACGAAAACAAATACAAAATTGTAATTAAAAAGAAACATTTTAAGAAAATTAAATTGAAACTGCTTTTTCGATTATTGTCGGGCATTTTAAAGTAAATAATGGGGAATAAAATAAATTTACTCTTAAGAAGTAAGTATAAATGTTGAAAATAAGTTAAAATTGGAATGTATATCCATATTAATATAAATTGTAACCACCATATGCCTGAGAAATGCTGGTTTTAAAGTGATGAATTATATTTTCAAATTGTTCAGATTATTTCCAAAACATAAAAAATAACTGCATTGAATTCATTATCATCATGGAAACAATTTGTTGCAACAGAAAAGCAACCTTTATGCATCCATATTTAATTTTTCTAAGGAGTGATAGCATTTGATGATCATTTCTCTGGAGATATGCTACTTTCCAAATTATTATTACTGTTTAATCACACATTTATTACTAAAGAATATATTTTGATTCATCGCAAAAGAAATAGAAAAGATATTCATTGAGAATATCATTTCAATAGATTATTACTGAAATTAAACAGAATATGAGTAAGTTGCTTTATAGATGGTAATTAATTATTTAGCCTCTTTTAATAAGGAATGATTGGGAATGACGTAAATTAATTGCGCGCACACACACACACACACACACACACACACACACACACACACACACACAGATATATTACTTAAATAAATAAAATAAATTATCAATCGATATTTTGTATAATTTTTCAATTAAATTAATGAAGTGTAATTTTTTTATTAAAAGAGTAAAATACTTAATCAAAAAATACATGGATTATTACTGTGCCAAATTTAAATAACATTGCTTATTTTCTCATTCTACAATTAAACTGCATGCAGGGGGGAAGAAATGAATATTAAAAATATTTATTACAGGATAACGTAGTATTCAATATCACTTTTTTTGTTTTCAAATTGCACTTTCAGTTTTACTCATGCAAATTTTCCCGTTTCGAATAATATATTCCTGTTGGATTCTATGAAATGTTTTCTGAGTTTGTAAAAATAAACTCTAGGAAATGCGTTATTTTCTTCACCTGTATTTATGCATAAATAAAAAACAATTTATAGATGTGACTCTCTTCTTTTACTCGCATTAACACTTTATATAAATTATTAAATATATATTATAAAAATGAAATTAAAGACTAAGAAAAATAACTTTAAAATGCCAGAAATAAAAACTTCTTTTTTTTCTTAATGTTAAAGTGTTTATGTATTGTTCAGGTCTTATGCATTAATTTAGTTCGTCATCAAACTTTTTCATTTAAAATAAAAAAAATACCAGATACTATTTTACTAGTCCCTACGTGTTCGTAAAAATGAGAGCCTACTGTATGTTGTTATAAAATTCATTTTAGTGTTTATTTTTATGACTCATCTCTCTTTTTCATGACAAATTTCCTTTTCATGTAAATGAAACTATCTATAAAAGCTTTCATTTTAATAAGTTATATTTAAATTTCGTTAAAAATACTTTAAAATAAATAAAATTAGTTTCAAAAGTTATATTTCATTTTATTACATTCATTTAATTATTTCTTAGTTTTCCATATTTTTACTTAACATTATAAATTTTTCACCACTGATATATTTCACTTTGAAATGCTTTCTTTGTACTTCAAATCTTCTACAAGTAATTTATCTTTTCTGATGATAGTTATATATTTAAACTTAACTACAATAAACACTTCTCAGATGAATATTTGTTTGGTAATAGTTTTTCATAAGTTTTTCATCAATTACTTGTGATACAGTCCCAAGCTAACTTTTCATTGTTCAAATTTTCATGTTACGAAATAAAATATAGTAGTATTAATACTTCTTTATAAAACAGCTTTATACTCCAGACCAGTTGTGAAATCATACTGAATAAATATAATATTCTTTGTCTTGGAATGATAAGTATTGTCAGCAGTAAAGTGGATTTTATTTTCAAATAATTTCTTGTATTTTTGAAACTAAAACTGTCTCAAATCCTATTATAATATAATTATAAATATCAGTTACCCAATTTTTGAATAAGTAATGCAAGTGTATCACCAAAAAGTTATTATAGCTTACGCAAACTATCTTTACAGTAATGTAATTTATACTAGTGTTGCATAACTTACAGAGAAAATTTTGGCAATAATATTATTGAAATTCGCGTATGAGACGACCTGACTTGTTAATATTACCTGACATTCATTGCGTTCATCACGGAATTTCAACAGAATGTTTCAATATTTCCTTGGAGACATTTTGATTACTAATCTATAAAATATAAAGCAAAATATTTAATCTTCGAATTCTTATGGATTTTCTTTTACTAAACATAAATAATAATTTTTTTTTTACTATCTGCGTTGAGAAAAATGATGATACATATCTTGATTTATCTATTGTTTATCATCATTTTCAGACACATACCTGATAAATCAAATAATTTATTCGAACATTTATCAAGATATGATGAATATCGGATGAAATTTTATGTCTGGGTTTTATATTATTACAATAAAATAATTTTATGTCGCATATTCAAGTGTAATGATTTCGATAAAAGTGAAATTAAACTAAAAAATATAAATTAAACTAAATAAAAACAAAAAAAAATCTCATTTAAATTTCTTGCTTTTGCTGATACGATATTATTAGTTTGAGAATATAAATAAAGTTCACTAATATGAAAATCAAAATAAAACTTAAATGATGAATGAGGAATATAATTCGCAAAGAAGGGAAATTTTTACTCTCAGAAACGCATTAGGTAATTTATTTACAAGAAAATTGTACATTCCATCAAACAGGGAATTTCATTCATGAAGACTCATTTTTGTCAACTATATATGATTACACCCTCTGATTTATGATTCTCAGTATGATATCTTGTCCAAGGTATTCGTCCATTCACAATTAAGAATAAGTATGATGAGGAAGCTTGAGTGTCCAGACACGCAATATCCTCCTTTTGTAAGTGTTCTGTATTAATTCAGATTAATGAGAATGCTCGTTGCCTCCCTCCCATTAGGCGAAACGTTGGAAATTCCTCGTAAAAACGATGCGATATGCAATTCTATGTATATTCTAACAATTATAATGCAACAAAATACAAGATACGATACGGCACGTTATGAACAATATTCATATATTAATTATTAATCAATTTTGAAACGATGCTTCCGTGATTTTATGGAATTGCATTCGTAGTATTGAAAGTAAATTCATAATAATATGATATCAAGAATAATTTCAATGAATCAGATTCTCTTATTGAGTATTTTCTATCTTTCTATATGTAAGCTTTTTATTATTCATAGTGATATTTGTTAATTTTAAAACTATTCTGTTAACATATGTATTTATATAATTATCTCTTTTATAATTATGATAGTTTAGTATCCTTATCTCGGTATAAAATTTTCTTTTCTGAGAAATTTCTGAAGTCATAGGGAAAACTATGATTTGAAATAGTTTGATTGTTTTACAAAGCTTTCTTTGGATTTGGATAATATTAAAATTTGGATACCATTATTACGTACAAAAGTATCAAATAGACTTAACATAAGTAGTTTTCTAATTTTTAACAAAATAAACTTTCTAACTTCGCATTAAAATGATTTTTTTGGTAAGACTTCATATTAGATAATGTAAATTTTTTCATATATTTCAAATTTTAAATTTTTATGTGTCTTCTAAATTGATGGTTTTTTTTATTTTAATTTTGGTAACATACATGTTGAACTTTCATTTCACATCAAAGTTTTATGTAGTTAAATTACATTTAAATTTTCCATGCGATAAATTTACCGAAGAATAAATTTTTTTACTTTGCATTTTCTTTAATTAAATTTATAAAAAGTTCATGAATCTTTTGTAATGATTATTTCATATGGATTCAATATTATCAAACTGCACTCAAAGTAGTAAAAATATTTTTAGCTTAGAAGCAATTTCACTTTTTTAAAAGTTGTGACATTTTTCTATAATTTCATGAAATATTTTCTAGTAACTGGTAATTTTAAAACATCTTGTTTTATTTGAAACCATTTATGATATATTTATAAAAAATTGTATTTTATAAACAGCAATAATAAATTTTCTATGAGTTGAAATAAAATACACAATCAGATAACAGAGCGTTAATTAATTATTTTCTGAAATGTACAAAATTTATAAATCCTGATTATTATCCAGGAAATAAAGCGTGATATTTTATTTTAATTGAATTCCGGAATCGAGAGTTTTTTGACTAAACCAGTGTTTTGAACATAAAAATAAAATACTCTAAGATTATATATAAAAATTAAACACAGTTTCAATCCATATGAATCTTCTAATTAAGTTTTTAGTGGAGCACTAATAATTCCGTCGCTCCGAATCCGGCAGAGGGGACGACCACAGCTGGTATTTGCAATAAATTACTTTTGTTTTATTTCCAAATTTTTATTTAAGATATTCTAGAGTTACAAGTATTCGTTTTGTTCTGTACTGAACAACAATTCCCACTCGGTCCACTTTCCATTCAATTACTTTTTTCCCAGTGTTTTCAGGAAATTTCGATCGGCTGTCGTTAAATAACTATTCCAAAATGCATTTTTCTTCCATTTTGATTATTTTAGATGACGACGATGGGTTCTTTGTCTTGTTTGCCATGAAAGCTTTCAATTTAATTAAGTCCGCTTAGACCATTATCTTTATTTTAAAAGTTGTGCATCATTGAATTTTTTAGTATTATTTATAGGTACAAACAGTAATCCTTTTTAAAGCGCTTTTAAATCATTGTACCATCTCTGCGTTCAATCGATTTTAGTAAATAGCTTTAAATGCCTTACTCAAAGAGTTTAGATTTTTTTGTTTTGTATATTAATTATATGATTTAATTATTTTTGTGGACTGCTTTTTTAAATTACTTATTCAATAAGTAGTCTTAGTTTCGTCAAATACCATTTAGTATCTGAAAATTTCAGAATTGAAAAATGCAAAAAAAAAAAAAAAAAAAAAAAAAAAAAAAAAAAAAAAAAAAAAAAATTAACTATATTATATGTATTTTAGTAGTTTTATTCAAATATTATTTTTGTAGTTTAATAAAATTTATTTATTTTCGGAAACTGATTTTTTATTTTAATATCTTACTCAATAAGTAGTCACATTTTCATCAAAAGTTTATATACCATTCAAAATTTTCAGGTTTAAAAATATGATAAAAATTAAATGAAAAATCTCATAAAATGCATTTTAGCAGTTTATTTAAGGAAATACAGTGAAAGAAACTGAATGTTTTCATTAAAGCATTTTTTAATAGCTGTGTATGCTTGTATTTATAAGTTTTGTTAGCTAAATTTATTAAAATTGAAGAAATTCATTTTTTTAAGATAAGAATTTTGTTTTTATTTGAATTCTTAATTTTTTTTAAAACAATGACATTAATGTGCTGGGTATTTAGTCTCTTTGCTGAAAATGAAGACAGGGAATTTTAGAAAGCCAAGTTAACAAAGTATAGAAATAAGTGTTTACTGAAAAAGAATTTAATTGCAAAATTTCCGATGTGTTTCATTCTTTCACAATATATTTCATCCATGTTTAATGTAACGAATTCTGCAAAATATTTGTGGACTATTTTAATTTCACTATATTATAATTCCTTTATGTATTTTAACTGCAAAGAAATTTCAATATGCATAAAAATAGTAATAATCGATTTACATAAGCAAGTATGACACAATTCCTATATATTTACGTATTTTAAAATACAACCTATCAGAAAACATTGCATAAATAGTGACAAGACTTAAGTCAAAACTTAAAATTGCATTATGGTCAGTATATTTGTCTTTATATTTTTCTTCATATTAACTATTCTGATTGCACTATGCAACAAAGCTTAATTGAATAAAAAATTGAGAACATACTGCATTTGATGAATATCAAATAAAAATTCTTTCCCATTTAGTACAGTTTTAATACAGTTTTAATTTTTTAAACTATGGATAATATTGAAAAGCAGAATAAAACAAAAAACGATTGAAATATTAGATGCTTCAAATCAAGTAATGCAAGTGGCTATTAAATTTCATGTCGTAATAAGTTGACAATAGTATACAAAATTTTTGGGAGAAGGATTGGAAAATTACTGTGGAAAAACACAAGTTTTAAAATCAATACTTTCGGTGAAATACTTTATCAATTTATTTTTCATAATGGAGACAAGTTAATAAATAGGAAACTTCTCTTATTTTACAGAAAAGATAAAATAAGTTACACTATTTTTAGAAATATAGTTTAACTAATATTTGGTAATGAAAAAATATTTTTCTTATTAACTTCTTAAGATTCGAGTTTTTTAGAAAAACTGGTAAAAATTATTCATGTGCCATATATGTTAAATAAGTTTAATTATAATCTAGTCTGTCTATTTTTACTGGAACGGATCTCAGAAGGACATTAGAAATAAATAACGCGAGATACAAGAGCGCCCGTGTGAGACACGGGTATGTGCAATTTGACAGTAACTTTTACCCGTGTTAAATACGGGCAATTATATTACAGATTTAATCATGCAACTGTTTATAACTTTAAATAGTATATTTTTAAAGTTTCCATTATTATAAAAATCTATATTTTTCACAAATGAATTAAACTAAAAAATTTGCAGTTATTGTATGTATATATAGAAAGTATGCAATTAAACCAAAACATTTAGTAGATATATTGGTAATAAGTGAAATTTAAGTAATTAGAAATAAAAAAATAATCCTTCATTTTAACTAAAAATATGTGAAATGTCTATTTAAAATTTTCAAAATCAAGATGAAGGTACTAATAAATGTTTGAAAGTATTATTTCTTTTTCTCTGTTATCCCTGGTATTTATTTTATCATTTACACAAATTATATCTGAAATAAAATTTGTTTTATGATAATTAAATTTGTAATTCCTGCTTTGTATTTTAACATTTAATTTTGTTTGTATTTTGTTGTGTGTTTGTTTTAACATCTTTGTTTCTAGAAAATATTTATGCGCATTTTATTTTATAGAATTCCCCTTAGATTCAAGTTGTGAAATATTTAGAAATGTTTGCCATTTTTAACGGAAGATATTTCAAAAGTCTCCAATAGCAAGCCTCAAAGATTCCGCTAACATAGTTTAATAACGCTTTTTATACAATTCAGTCTTATACGGTAAATCCTAAATAGTGTTATTTCATAACCTTAGTCCCAAAATATCCATCAATATTTAAAGCTGCAGTCTAGGGTATGAGACAATTTTTGCTAGCGAGGTGAAACCCATTTAAATATTTTATGCGATAATATATATAGTAAAGAGATGAAAGGTAAATACAGCCAGCTAAAGTAGTATTCTTCTTTGCTGCATCTAAACGATTTTCTTGGCAGCTTATTGGCGCTCTATATTTCATTCTCATGGAACTCTGACTTCTGTAACAATAGAACATGGGGGTTTTGACTGGAAATTGGAAAAGTCAACGAGTTTTTAAAGGAAAATATTGAAAAAAAGAATGGCTGAGAAAATCACGGTAAAAAGAAAATAATTTTCTTGAAAGAGTGAGCGAATCTTTCATTCGTGTTCGAAAAGAAATTTTTTTGCTGAGCTCAGCGATTTAAAATGTGAGTAACTACTAAAACCAGCGCATGCGTACCGCAAATCGTATTGTTTCTCTAATATCTTTTAAAGCTCTATAAAAACATTCCTACTCCAGTGACTTGCTGTCAAAATTTAAGTATTATGTTTTCCCATTGTGATTCGCTTTATATAATATATTTGTGGAAAATAAGAGTAACATAGAATTCTTGCTTTTTAATATGATATATATATACTCGTATGTATTCAGCAATAAAAATTAAATTATATTTTTATTTATTACTAAGCGAAAATTCTGGTAATAAGTATTGGAATATTTATTCTCCACCATTCTCCATATTAAAATCCTTATGCTTTGTTTCTTAATTTATTTTTGCAAAAGTCTACAACACATCACTTATGGTCAGAATTGAAATTAAATTATTTCTTAAGGTATTAAATGCATAAAAGATATTACACTCTATTGATAAAATTTCTCTTCAAGTGTAAAATAATCTATATAAATTATATAAATGTTATTAATGTTGATCTTATAAAAAATATTTTCAACTTGAAAGGTTTCATGAAAAATGTTATATTTAATTGAAAAAACGATGTTTGAAATTTCAGATACATTATTTTGATATTGTAGTTTTGGTTCTAATTTAGCAAATTAAAATGCAGATAGTGTAAAAAGAGGACAGACAAAATTAAATTTAAGTAATGAAATATAAGAGATGACCAATTTTAATTTATTCACAAATTCTTTGATAGGATATTGAACTGGAAATTTTTCATTAAAATTTAAATCAACCTCTAAATTTCATACAAACTCTATGAACTCTGACATTTTGGTATAAGAGAAACAAGTTTTATTTCTGTTTTTCACTTAATTAACAAAGAATCATAAAGGTATTATTTTAATAAAGATAGATTAATATTAAAAAAATAATTAATTAAATTATCTCAGCATTGAATACGCAACAAAAAGTTGATTTGTTAAGTGTGATAAGATATTATAAAAAATAAATTCATAGCTGGAATTTCTTTTCATAAATTTTTTCTTAACAATAATTTAGTCTTTGTTAAAATAATATAATTTATATATCAAATTGAAAGTTTTCAAAACAGCATCATTTTTTTTAATATAACTTAAAAACCTTTAGTCAATTGAAAAGAGACAATGTATATCAGTGAATTTTTCAATTATTTTGAAAAATCAAATGTTTCTTTTCCGATACAATGTAATGAAAAGCATGCGCCTGCTCTGATTTCAATTTCCTTACATGACATTGATTCAAAATTACTACATGTTTAATATCTTTGAAATTTAACTAATTAATCAATTACAGTACAGGTCAGAAATCCTCCCACCTTAATGCATTTATCCAAACGCACAAATAAAACACAACAGTTTTGATTATTTTAATTATTAATTTATTGTTTTCTACAATTTTTTAATGAAATGATTGTAATGAGTGAAGTATTAAAAGTAAAATAAGATAGTTGACATCTTTCACTCATGCTAATTCTATCATGTTTAAACCAAATCAGAAATTTAGGAAAATAAGTTATATTTATTTACATTTTATGTGATATTTTACGTAGTTGTTTCAAGAATGGGCTATAAAATGTAAAACATTAAAATTTCTGTTAAAAAAAAGCATGTTCAATTGAATTTTTTGAAAAAGTTTTCTGATTTTGGTGACTTGAAATACTGCATGTATGCTGGCGAAATGTCGAAGATGTCAATGGCGTTTCAGATAGCTTTCAATTGAGGATAAAGTATCAAAAGAAATAACTTCTCAATCTAGTTTACCTGCAAAGGTAGTGATACAAAATTTAAATCTTTATTATGGAGTCTTCAAACATGAACGTTACTGTCACCAAAGTTTAAACTAAATTTATTTTAATCATTGAAGACTACTATGCTCTATTGAGCTGATGTCTGGTTTCATCTTTCAAGGAAATAAAACCAAATGATGATTGTTCATTACCAATGTTAGATCTATAATTAATTTTCATGAAAATAAATAGTCTTTTACTTAAACACATTTATAAATTATCTTGCCGTGATGTCTTAAGTTAAAGGATTCATACAAATTCCTTTGAATAAAATCGAAATATATATTTAAATAAAGAATGATCAAGCACTTTTCTTTTTTGTTAGCCTGATGAGGTCAAAGAGATATTAATTACCATGTTAAAAAACTTAATGTTTTAAATGGTTCTATTTTCCCCTAACGGGATTGTTTAAACATCCTGGGTCCCAAGATATTGGATAATGAAATGTCTTAATAACTTCGATTTACCCAAATGTCACAAGGTAGCAGTCCTCAATATTGTCAAATTGTGTATTAATATTTGAAGAAAAACAATAAAGTGCTTTTTTAAACTTTGTTTCGACAGAAATAAAAGTATAATATTTTCATTATTTATCTTAAATGATGTAATTGTAACAAAAAAAGAGTATCGTAAGATTTGAAAGTGTCATCATTATAACTATGGAGTTTTTCAGGTGTTAATGAAATCTCAGAAATTTATAATTAAATATTGCATTAATATAATTTACAAAATTATAGTAATAACAATGTGAACATTTATCATGTATATTTATTAATTGTAAAACATGTATAATACATACATTAAATAATTATAATCACTTTTTCACTTGGCAAATAAGGATTTAAGAAAAATTTAGATTGTGAACACAAGGTACGGTTCATTTTTGATATTTCTATACTGAAAAATATAAAAAAATAGTAACCAGTTCAGAACGTGAAAAAAATTAATGAGAAGCAAAGCATAATTCTGTAGTAAAAACATTAATTACGAAATTAATATAAAATTCAATTTTATATCAGAATGCAAGATTTGCAATTAATATAAAGTACAAATTGCTATAAGTATTATATATTAATTCTGAATTCAATATTACTTTTGATTATCTATTTTTCTCTTTTGTAAATAAGGCTTGTTTATTTTAAAAATGTTTTAGTTTTTTTTATTTCGTGTCGAACTCATTAAGGTATATAAAAGTAAGAATTTGTATTTACTTCAATTTTTTCCATATTTAAAAAAAATTAACTTTTAAAAAAATTATGAATTTTCAAAATAGACTAACAAAGTTTGAAATAAAATATATTAAAGAGGAAGTAAATGTAATAAAATTTATAAGAACTATTGAATTTTTGATTATTTTTTTTTGTTAGCAACTAAATGTGATAAAGTAACATGTAGAACATCAAAATAAATGGGTTATTCTTGTCCACCAAAATTTTTTTTTGTTTCTAATGGCGGGCACCCTTGAGCAAGTAAATAACATTAGCCCATATGCCGCAAACTGCTACTCATTTTATCGTTACCCGGTGGGCACCTGTGAACCAAGTCAGGGAGGTACGAGTAGCACCGCCCAAACCACACCACCACAAACCCGTTTATAGGGCAGGCCACATTCATCCATCATCTGGGGAAAGGACAAGAAACACAGAGAGAAGAAGAGAAAGTACATCCGATCCCGAGCCGTGGTTCGAAACCAGGTCTTTTCCATCCGTAGTCAGTTAAACTAACCACTAGACATGTTGGGAGGGCCAACAAAAACTATTTTGCTTTAAAAAGTACTATATATTTATCTATTAAAGTGAAAATTTATTTAAAGAAACTTTTCCGTGCACTTAAGTAAAATATAATTGCATACAAATTTTGCTGTAGAATTATTAATCATTTTTTATAAGTCATTTAAATATTGAATATAACAATAAAATATTATATAATTTTAGTATTTTTTAAAAAGAGTAACAATTTATACTAGTATAAAACCATCTTGATCATATCTGTAATTGTGATATTTATTTCGCTAAAAATAAAATTTCGAAAACTAATCTTAATTTGCTAATACAGTATCAGCTCAAATTTTTAAAATGTCACAAAAGGTTGTTACATATTTAGATAATATAAAAAACAGCGGTTTACATTTAGAAAGAATGTTTGATTTATTTTCCGGAGATTATTTCATTTTACTTACATGTTTCTTAAAGCGGAAAAGATGTTTATTATTCAATTTATTTTCTGGCGGAAAGCTTCATGCAAAAAATAACGATTTTGTTTTTGAGAAATGGAATTTGGTGACATTGTTTTATACCCATTTAAGATTTCAGAAGTGTCACTATGATAAACTGTTCATGTTGTTTCAAAAATAATGCAGAGATTTTATTTTGTGATTCCTGCCACACTTTGTCAAGATATACACATGAAACATTTAGCTATTATTGACATTTCTTATAAATATGTTTCCTTCAAAATAAATTTATACGGAAACATTACATTATATAAAAGTTATAATAAATAAAAATAAATTTTATTTTATAATAAAATACATTTTATTTTATAATAAAACAAATTTTTGATGTATAAAATTATAAATTCATAAATATAATAAATTTTATTTATGAATTTAATTTTTATATTTCAGTTGAACAAGTTATTTTTTTCACATAGGCTCCAGAACAAAATTAGTTTTTCTAGTTGAGAAGAATTGTCTGTTAAAATGTTAACGCATATAACTTTGTGTGATTTATGTTTATAAAAGGACATATTAATTTGCACAAGTTCATACGCAATGATATATAAATACAGATTAGTAACAAATTCTACCAGTCAATGTATCTGAACCATTGGACCATTATATTAAGATAACTGATCAGTAGAGAGTCATTCTGTATTAGCAATCTGGTAAAACTATACATATTGATTTCTGTTAAATGCTTGTTTAATATGTATAGTTTTGCTAATCACATTAAATATATTCAAAGAAAAGGGACATAAATTTTATAAACACTATCTTAATAATATAAGAAGATATTCTTGGCAATAATTTAATGACCATATTAACAATAAACATTTTAGTATTGTTAAAATTTCGAATCAGGAACAAAATAGTATATATATATATATGTATATATATATATATATATATATATATATATATATATATATATATAATAGCAATATTTAATAGTTTCAAAATTATTTTTTCTTATGTGTAACGTTTGCAATATTCTAATGTCAAACAAAATAAAAATAGTTTTATTTCTTTGAGAATATCATATACTGAGCTTCGTTGTGCATACAGCTTCTTTTTTTTTTTTTGCAAAATAAAATTTAATAATAGTTTTATAAAAGTTATTTTAATAAAAACAATTTGCCAACTGTTTTTAACATACATCCAAACTCAATTAGTAAAGTAGTTCCAAACTTAATATAAATATGAATGATAAAATAATATATAACATCGATAAATAAATAAAAATAGATAAGAATGAATTCCAAAATAACTGTCAACTCAACACCTAAAGAAGTTTTCAGGATTGTTATATGAAAAGTTAATACAATTTACGGAAAAAAAACTGTGCATGTAGCACTCATCATATTTACGATTGCTTATCCATTCATCATGATAATGATGATAAATATTAAAAATCTGAGATGTATTCACTGCAACATTTAGAAATTCAAATGTAAGATATAAAATGCTAAAAGTTTTTTAGTTTTGTGTAAGTTTAAATTTTAGGACTTAGAATTGATTAAAATCATTATTTTAAAACAAATCAAAACAAATATTTATTTACATAGTTAAATTGCTGATTGGTTAAAAACAAAATAATGTTTTATATTTTATATAATTTCTTTTCGAAAAACTGTGAAATATAGGAATTAATATTCTAAAGTTATTAATAAGTTTAAAAAAATAAAATGAAAAATACTATCATAAAGTTAGTAGAATTTAATAAACTTAATTTTAAAATAAAAAAAGAAAGTTGAAATAGCATGAAATAAAAAAAAGCTTAATGGGGCAGATAATGATAGCAAAGGAAAGTAGGTTATAACGGCTAAAGTTTCTCAACTCCGCCATTTTAATTTTTGCAAGAGAAAAATTTCTTCTTTACTATTCGTTGAATTCGAATATATTTCTTAGCTTGCTCGTAACAAAAAAGATCGTTAAAAACTATATTGTATTCAAATACATTGATTTGTTATATACTGCGATTTTTTTTCATACATCGCAAAAATACATATTAAGAAATTTGAGAAATTTCCAATTAATGCTTTTGTATGTTTTCATTCAACTATAATTTTCTTTCATTTATTTAAGTAACAAATGGAAATGAATTAATTACATAAATTATTGAATTGTCATGGTACACAGTTATAAAACTCTTGATTAATAATTAAAAATTTCTTCATTGTATTGTTTCAAGTTTATTTCTTTATGATCGAATCCAGGCGTTAACTGAAAATAATTCTTTAATCAATGTTTCTGAATCAACAGTTCAATTAATTATCACATAGAGAAAACATTGAATTCATTTCTGCGAAGAAAATTGAAAAAATGTTAAGCATTGTATTTGATACATCGTGAACTTTTAAGTCTTTCACGCATATAATCATACTAGCGTTTTCAAATGCAGTTAATTGAAACGTAAAATGCAAACATTTAAGTAAAAATAGTTTTTGATTAACATTTCTTAACATTTTATTACTGAATTAATTTCGGTAACCCTTAAGAATTTTTGTGGAGTGTAAGGTATTTTTTATAAATACATTTTTTAAATTATATAACAAAAAAATTACCTTATATATTTGTTTTTTGACAGAAAATATGAAATTAACAATTAATAAGTAAAATTTAAGAAAGTATGAAATTAAAATTTAATAAAAAAATTTTAATTTATACCTTTGAAGTATGCGCAAGTAAGATATATTTAGTTACAGATATTTAGTTGTAACAATGACTTCAGTTCGAATATTTTAATGGCAGGCAAAGTCCAACTTTTATATTTTTATTATTAGAGCATACTTTAAGAAATAACAACGGTGATAATCGTTTAGAAATCAAAGAGTCGTAACTTTCTTTTATTTTCATAAACAGCGATATTTTAAACCACAAACAGTTGCATAATAAAATAAAATTGTAATAAATAAGAAATATTTTAGAGAAAATAAAATTGCCATCCGTATTCAGAACTAGAAAAGAAGAAAACATTGCTAATAATGATTATTTTCTTTTTAGTTTTCTTAAAGAAAATTTAAACAGCTGTGCACAAAGGAAATGTTATCTTTCGAAGTGATTTTTTTAATCAGATACAGAAGAACATTTAGTGGGGTAACCTTCTGTGCAGAAACCTCAATGATGTTTATGTTGCTAACTTCAACATTGATGCTAGAGTTATGTATCGTTTTATATCGCAACATTCATTTTCGGCTACTTTCGCGTTTTATTCTACATAAATCTTAACCACAATAATAAAATTGCAATCGTAATTTATATTTTTATTCAAGTGTCATTTTTAACTAATATTAATGAAAAAACCATTTTTATTTAATATTAAATGAAATATTCTTTAAGGAAAAGTTGAAAGATGTATCAGAAAAAAAGACCAATAATAAGCATATTGGATTATTAGAACAGGCATTAAAACTAACAATTTCAAAAGATGAGAATAAAACATAATAATTCATACATTTCCAGAGTAGAATTCTGCGAAGTAAGTGAATTGCTGCTATTAAAATAGAAAAGATTTTGTGCCTATTAACAATATAGAAAGATATTTAAATCCTATTATTGAAATCTTTATATAATTTATGCTTCTTATTTAATTCTTCGATGAACTATATTTATTTCTCTTTATCTGAACCTATTAAACTAAGGATTATTTTAATAGAGCTAAAACTGCATTGATTTGTAGTGCGAAATAATGCTTTGAGAAATGAAATATATTTTACTTATGATATCATTATTTCTAAATTCTTCTTTCAATGTACAAATCAAAAAATTATATCATAAGTAATAGAAAATAAAGGGGACAATAAAACATATTCATTATTCTTTATAAAAATGAATTGTTTATATAAAACGCATCTATGAAAAAAAATATCGTTTAATTATTTATTGAATATAAAATTGTAAGATATATTTTTATAGTTAAATTTCTTAATCAAATGACATTATGATTTAGTAACTACACTACTGGCCATTAAAATTGCTACACCAAGAAAGCGACATGCTACAGACGTGAAATTTATACGAAAGGAAGAGGGTGTTGTGATATGCTAATGATTAGCTTTTCAGCGGATTCAGACAAAGCAGGCGCCAGCAGCGACACCTACATTGTGTTTAAATGAGGAAATTGTTCAGCCGGTTCCTCATACACAAATTGCATTTGAACGTTGTTGCCTGGTGAAAAATTGTTGTGATGCCTCGTGTAAGAAGGAGAAATGCGTACCAGCACGCTTCTGACTTTGATAAAGGTCGAATTGTAGCGTACCGGGATTGCGGTTTATCTTATCGCAGTATTGCTGCTCGCGTCGGTTGAGATCCAATGACTGTCAGCAGAATATGAAATCGATGGGTTCAGGACGGTAATACGGAACGCCATGCGGGATCTCAACGGCCACCTATCACTAGCAGCCGAGAAGACAGGCATATTATACGCATGGCCGTAATGGATCGTGCAAACACCTCACGAGCCGTGAGTCAAGAAACGAGGCCGTTTGGAAGACAACAAGTGTCTGCACGAACAGTTCGACGACGTTTGCAGCAGCATGGACTCTCAGCTCGGAGACCATGGCTGCGGCATCCCTTGACGCTGCGTCATAGACAAGAGCGCCTTCAATGGTGTGATCAACGACGAACCTGGGCACACGAATGGCGAGACGTCATCTTTTCAGATGAATCCAGGTTCTGTGTACAGCATCATGATGGTCGCATCCATGTTTGGTGGCATCGTGGTGAACGCACACTGGCAGCGTGCATTCGTCATCGTCATACTGGCCCATCATCTGGCGTGATGGTATGGGGTGCCATTGGATACACATCTCGGTCACCTCTTGTTCGCATTGACGGCGCTTTGAACAGTGCACGTTACAATTCTGGTATGTTACGTCCCGTGGCTCTACCCTTTATTCGAGCCCTGCGAAACCCTTCGTTTCAGCAGGATAATGCCCGTCCGCATGTTGCCGGTATTGTTCGGACCTTCCTTGATACGGAACATATTCGGCTGTTGCCCTTATCAGCACGTTCTCCAGATCTTTCACCAATAGAAAACGTCTGGTCAATGGTTGCCGAGCGACTGGCTCGTCATCAAACCGCAGTCACTACGATGTTGATGAACTGTGGCATCGTGTTGAAGCTGCATGGGCATCTGTACCTGTACATGCAATCCAATCTCTGTTTGACTCAATGCCCCGGCGTATAACTGCTGTTATTACTGCCAGAGGTGGTTGTTCTGGGTACTGATTTCTCAGGATCTATCCAGCCAATTTTTTGAAAATTTAATCACTTGTTATTTCTGGTATAATATATTTATTCAATAAATAACATTTTGTTATCTGCATTTCTTCCTGGTGTAGCAATTTTAATGGCCAGTAGTGTATATGATTATTACTGAAACTCATATTAAATTATTATGCTTAAGTGAATGGCATGTTTTATTTAACAAGTGAAATAAATGCTTTCCTTCATGTATTTTTTATTACTTTAATATTAAATGTTAAGTAAAAGTGTTAAACATGCATAGAATATAAGCATTTATTTGTATAAGAAAATCATTTTATAGGCTTAAAATATTTATGTAAGCTGAGTAATAACTTAAATAATATTTTTTGAGTGTTTTTTTCTGCAAATAATACAACATAATGGTGTTCATATAAATTTAAAATTGATTTTATCTAGTATAATAGAGATAATACACTAATTTCCTTACCTTAATATGAAATTTTAGCAAGAAGGATTCCTAATAAGATACTTGAGTAATATTCAACCAAACTGAATTAAAATGGCGCCAAATAACATGAATTTTTTGCCAGTAATAGAAAACTATCTTCAAACCATATGGTTGTTCATTCGATAAAATATTTATTGTTTTTTTAAAAAAAAAAGCTCAGTTCTAAAAAAGGTTTTTCTGCTTTTACACCACAATAAGATAAAAATTTGGAATCTACCGACTACAGAATAGAATGAGATATTGAGTATTTTCGAAGATATGAAATTCT